>RJWJ010026692.1:0-22791 GCA_004363605.1 Indri indri | reverse complement strand
GAAAATAACATGCCCAATGTGGGCACCCACTAACAGTATATAACTGCTTTCTCCTGAAAGAGTAAAAGTCACAGACCTTTACGATATGGCCCAGAGATGAGCCCATGAGCAAGTATTCTAGATTCAGGTCACTGCTAATCCCTTTCTGGTGGAGAAGGATAAAAAT
Organism: Indri indri; assembly: GCA_004363605.1. Taxonomy (NCBI): domain Eukaryota; kingdom Metazoa; phylum Chordata; class Mammalia; order Primates; family Indriidae; genus Indri; species Indri indri. Next base: position 22,625 of record RJWJ010026692.1, on the reverse strand, counting down.
TAATTAGTTACCAGACTAATGCTTGGTTTCCCACCTGTTATTCTGACTCCAGGTTCTATTTTCTCCTATATGCTATTGTCCCAATTTACCTAAAACTGGAAAGCAAGAATATTATTGTGCTCGAGGCTTTACCTTCTTCTGAATTATTTACAATGGCCTCCAGGTCATCATCAGTGACGTGTCGATTTAAACTCAGTCGTCTCTTCTTCAGAACTTTCCCATTGTCCGCAACCACCACCACACTCTCCTTGAAGGTAAACTTGGATGTCTTAGAGGTTTCAAAGGTATTCAGAGACATAAATTGACCCATGTAGTCTTTATGATGTGGGTTGTAGCTTGCATCGTAGAAGGATTTCTGTGAGAAAAGGTGATAGAAACTGAGAGGCTGTCCATGGCGTAGGAGCTACATTCAGTAGACTTAGTGAGAAGGATCTCCATTGTGGTCTTGATTAACTCTCGTTTATCAGTCCTCTCTCCCTCCCCTCCTCTTTTGCTCCCTCTCTCCTCCCCCTTCCTTCATTCCTTCCAGGATGAAGGGATGTGATTTCTTGGGAAGAATTTTCCATCCATTTGCACGCTCAAAAATGAGATGTTGTAACTAAATAGGTTAGTGATGATCCTATTAGTTCCCTCTTATGACGTTAAACATCTACTTGACAATGCTCAAAATATTTTAGAAATACTCCTTTGGGTACAGCTTTTAAAGCCAGTACCAGAGATGCACACGGAAGTACTTATACTGTCTATTTGTGGCCTCCAAACACAATAACACAGCTTGGTGAGTGGTTGCAGATTTCCCACTTTCCATTGTCCTGCTTCCTGTCCCTCAGCTTCATGGGCTATTGTGTTTGGAGGATGCCTTCTAACCTCTGATGTTGGTGTCAGAGAGGACAACCACAACATATCACATTAAGAGAGAGACTCCTGGTGAAATAGCCTGAAGAGGCTGTCCCAGGATGGGATAACTAACATCCTTATGAAACCTGGCCCAGGAGACTCCGGTTCTTGGGGATCTGGGATAGTTCTGCTCTATTCTGGGAAAAGCTGATGAGCGTGAAAAATACCATCAACTATCAGTTTAGAGAGGCAGCTGGCCTCACTTATAATGAAGAAATGCAGGTCTCTTCTCTTCTACTGAAGCTAAAACAAAAGCATCTAAGATTCAAGCCATTTCTCGTCTCTTGTGATGAAGAACTACTGGATAAGGATACCAGTCCCATAAGAATTACAGTCATTTGCTTACCTGAGTCAGAGAGAGATGGTCAATGGTGGAACTGTATTCTTCATTTTCGCTGTCGAAATAAGATGATGAGAATATAATACTGTTTGTTATTTCATTATGGTCCCTGGGCAACCTATTTTAATGACCATGTTAGCTTTGGGTAACACACGTGCCCGTGTGTGTGTGTGCGCGCGCACACACACACACACACACACACACACGGCCATTACCGGCATCTTTGAAAATTAAGGACTTCTATACACACACATACATATAGTAATTCATAGCTCACTAATTTGGAATAGCAATCCGGACAGGCCTTGAACTTTACCTGGGCTTTAGCTATAACAATTGGGGTTGGCTAATAAATTGAAGAGCTTTGATTTTAGGGAAAAATACTAAGCTTCTTAAAAGAAAAGAAATATAATGCTTTTGAAGCATCTCATTTTGATTTTAACCAAATCAATCATATGTCGCATATTGCTTTCATGTATTCACTAAGACAGATTTAATAATTCATACTTGGTAAAATATCCAGGCAACACTTTGGCAGCCTAGTTTGTGTTAGTATTTAGTATAGATAAGAGGAATATCATGTTCCATAATTTCAACTTTTTGTTCATTTACATTTCTTCTATGTCTGAATGAGGTTGGACTGTGTATGTGTATTCATAGGCTCAAATTGCTGTGAAGCCATTTTCTACTCCCAACTGAGATCGAGTTTTCCTGACAATGATTCTCTCACAGTCTATTAAAACCTATTCCTGTATCAGAGCATGCCAACTCAACCGAGGCTGTCTAAGTTGATGACGAAATTCGCATGGGACTCAGCAGACCTCAAAACTAATTTCTCTAAAATGGCTGTCTCCCTGCCACTGTAATCTCAGTTTAACATGCTGGGTGCTTAGTTTTCCTGGGTCTTCTCTGAACCTGCTCTGACTTCAGGGCTAGCGCGTATCTCTAGAGCCTCCGCCTGGCCTCATGCTGGCCACTGTAATGCCTAGCTGGATTCTGATGAGCCTCGAACCCCTTGTTAAATCACAGGAGATAGAATCTTATTTCTTACCTGTAACAGTTCTTCAAGTCTTCAAACAGGTCAGGGACTCTGGCCATCTTAACTTCTGCAACGGAGAACACCTGTGGCTGTCAGCTGAGACAGCCTCTGAACCAGATGCCTGCAAGGGGAGACACGTCCACTTCGTGCTTCCTGAGAAAATTCATTGAATGACTTAGTCCACCCACAGCATTTCCCCCATTCTTCTTCTCACCCTCTTGAATTATTTTTATATGCATCTGCCTCCTCTATCAGATCGTATGCTTCTTTCAGAATCTTTTATTTATCTTGGCATTCCTTATGTGCCGAATCCAACGCATTGCATATAGTAGGTATTCAATGAAAGTTTGAATCGGTTAAAAAATAACCCCACAAGAATAAGGTATTTGCCTTACACAGATGCTAGAGAGAGACAGAATTGGAAATGTTCAGTTTTCTCCTAATAGTTGTTGGTAGTAGAGATTTCTTCCCAAGGGAAGGCTCAGCTGTACCCACCGATGCCCTCACAGGAAGCTAGTTCTTCCGTTCCCCAGCTTCCCATCAGTAAAAGGAGAGAATCATGAACTCAGACTGTGATTCTAGCTCACACACCAAACCAGGGAGAGAAAAGAAAAGAAAGAAGGGAGAGGCTGTCGTTTTAGAGAAGCCAGGCAGCCTGAGAGAAAACAGCTGAGGAGAAAAACAAAAAAGTACTATAAAAGTCAGAGATGTGATAAGGACAATACCTTTGCTGACTCAAGCGTCAATGAAATGACTCCCTCTTTGGCTGGAAGCTTCAGCCTGAGTCAGGCTTCTTCGCCCTTTTGTAATTGTCCTGGGTGGGCGTGGCCACAAGTGAGTTGCGTCACGGGGAATTCACAGGGAATAATTCTGGTTTGTTCAGAATTTTAATTTCTATGTTTATTTAACTTGATACTGGCTACAATAATGAAGATGGCATATGAGATAGTATCGTTTACAGATATTCCAGGAGTTATTGATGGCTTTGCTCTATACGATTATAAACATGTATTAGAAAAAGGGAAGAAGAGCAGGAAACTTATGAAGTTTCTAAAGATATGTAGTGGGGGAGGAAGGGAGAAATCCTGAAATCAGAAGTATAGGCGCCTAGATTTGGAGAGAAACTTAGCGGCTGTAGCTTGTGTTTTGGTTTAATTTGTTGATTGTGCCCATGGGCTGAGTGTGAATTGGCGGAACACTGGCTGCCCCTGGGGATCTAATGGGTGGCATTTGAGGGAAAATGAGCCATCTTTTCAGAGGAGGGGGGTTTGCTTGAATAAGGCATAAATCAGTCTGAGCGTGGGGTGACAACCTCCTGGTGAGGGCAGGGTAGAGGAGAGAAAAGTGATAGTGGATCACAAAAAGTGATCCTCTTATTGCTCCGTGTATTGTCAACACATTTCCTACAGAGGTGACAGAGCTTCAGCAGAGAACTCTCAACCCTAGTCATGTTACAGAAAATTGGCCCTCTATTAGAGCCCAAAGAGAAATCTGCTCTTCTCTAGGATAAACCCAAGGTGTGTGAGGGCAACTGTGGACTCCAGGAGGCAGGGGCAAGGTCCCAGCCAGAAGCCAGTGCCTAAATTTGGGAATGGAGGTTGGGAGAGAGGAGGGCATGGATTCTTACATGAGACTGCACCAGTGTTGCCTGGTCATTATTATTAAAGACTTTTCAATTTCTCAAGGCCAGCCTGGTTCAGGAGGTAGAACACCAGAGTCTTAGCAAACAAATGATTCAGGTTTCCTCGTTGGAGTTTAAGCCTTGTAAATTTTAAATAAAGGAAATGAACCAGGCATGGTGGCATACACCTGTAGTCCCAGCTACTCAGGAGGCTGAGGTGGGAGGATAGCTTGAGCTCAGGAGTTGGAGGCTGCAGTGGGCTATGATCGTGCCACTGCACTCCAGCCTGGGCAATGTAGTGAGACTCCATCTCTAAAAAGAAAGGAAGGAAGGAAGGAATGAAGGAAGGAAGGAAGGAAGCAAGGAAGGAATGAAATGGATGGAGGAAGAGGGTAGAGGAGAGGAAAAAAGGTAAAGAGAAAAATGAGACACTGAAACATGGTATAAACAAACAAAAAAGCATGGAACTGGGAGTAAAGTGGCTTGTGTAAGTTGGATGAAGTATTCTCTCTGGTCCTGTTTAACTCTAAAACATGGCATTGGTTATATGATGATAAGGGCTATTTCATGGGCAAAATCTCTGACTCTGATTCTAATGCTCAGTCTAGTTTCTCCTGGACATAGACTTGGTGTTATAATAGTGACAGCAAGAGCCACAGAAGTAACCAGCATTCTGGACATAGGCAATGTAAGTGTAGGACCAGACTGGGGCAGAAGCGTGGGTGTCGTATCAACAGTGATGGCAGCCAACTCTCTACATTTCTGCTTACCTTGGTTCCCTTTCAGGCATCAATCCAGGTCCCCTCCTCTGCCTTCTGGAGATCTTGTGAGGACTATTACTAAGAAACAATTGCAAGGCACATTGTGAATGTTGCTGCTATGGAGATGCAGCTAAACAAAAATAATAACAACACTAATGATGGCTTCAGTCGCTTGGGAACCCATATAGTCATTATCGTAATATCTTAGTTCACCAATGAAAATATTGTTCTTGTGAAAATATTGGTTTGAAAACTTCAACAGGGAGGACATTTTCAGGTGAAGGCCGCCATTGAAACTCTGAAGATGGTTAGTTTCTGGGAGCAATACTTAGCACCTCTTTGGTAATCCAGGAAAACACCCTTGGTTCTACCATCAGTGGCAACACCCATCCGGTGCCCATCTTCACTCATCTGTTGTAGAGAATTCCCCAAATGTGGTCGTTGAATTTCTTAAGGAGAGTTTGGTTGAGAAACACCCAACTTGGGTTAGAGGATCACTCAAACTTTTTCTTCACATGACCTTCTTGAAAATGGGTTTTTAAAGGAAGAACCTTTAAAGAAAGGTCCTTGCATTGCTTTGGGAGGGCTGCTTTTCTGGGAGTGTGAACAAAGTTTTCCCAGACCATCCCTTCTAGGGAAGGGGGAGAGAAACATAATGGGGAAGGTTCTACTGGGGCCTGGGGTTGTGTGTGCTGGGGGTATCCCGTGACAGGAACTTTGGCTGGTTTTAGGCACCCTTCTCTCAACTCGGAGGAGGCTTTACAAATCTTTCTTGAGTCATTGTCACCTAAATCATTCAGAAAAAAGTTACTGTGCACTTATTCTGTGCCATGGGTTTTGCTAAGAATCAGCACTTTTCTTTCATGATCCACAAAATGAGATATGCGAGATGAGATGATATATGTTGGCAGATGAGTGGACATACTTTATGAGATCGGAGCTTGTGGGTTCAAAGAATCACGGTGATGCTTTTCATGGTACAATTGCTTTAGGTGACCAACCCAAGGTCACAAAACTGGCAGAGCCAATACCTGAACTTAAGTTTCTGATTCCAAGCCCAATCTTCTCTTTCCACTGCATATAAATGCTTGAGTCCCTTATCACCAACAATGCCAAGTGACAGGGCTGAAATTGGTCATCCTTAAGGTCCTTTGCACCTCAGACACCTTATCATTTAGTGATTCTAGGATCCTTGTAACAAAAAAAAAAAAAAAAAAGAAAGAAAGAAAGAAAAAGTTTGAAATATCTCCCCTCCCCTCTCCTCCAGTGAAATCTCATTTTATTCTGCGATATACAGGAACAGAGTGAAGGTGACTGAGTACGTGGTCATTGGTGGAGTCTGGTCTTTCCATTGTACCATGAAGATAGGAAACATCTGTAAACATCTTTGGAGCCAACTTTAAAACTGTTGAATGTAGCTGGGTCAGACGGAATCACTTGAATGCAGAGAAAAGCATGAATCTTCCCTGTGAATTTTCAGGGGGATGCAATTATTTCTTTTCAGGTGGTATAAAACCTCTTCAGAGGAATAAACATACATAAGCCATCACACGCAGAGACAATTGAACCTTTAGTCTCAACTCATGCCCTATTTAGTTATAATCTGCTTTTAAATTCCATGACAGTTAGGGAGAAGGAGGAAAGAACTTAACATAACAGCCAGCCACATTCAAGGCATTATAGTACAGTATCTCACTTAATCCTCTCATCGAACCTGTGAGGTAGGCATTCTTATCACATTTTACAGAAGAGGAAGTCAAGGTCTGGAGAGATTAAGCAATCTGCCTGAGGTTGCAAGCTTACTAAATGGGATCCAGACATGGGCATGTACATTCCATCAACCATAAGGACTTCTCTTTTCTTTAGTATAGCTGCTTTCTTTCCTCTGTTGTTTTAAATTAATTTTTAATTCTTCTGCTTTGTTTTAGTCTGTTGAAGGTTCTAGAATTATATGTTAGAGAAGGATGCACATTGGAGACCATCTAGTTTAAACTCTTACTTTTACAAAAGGGGAAACAGTCTACAGGGGAAGTATAGTCCCAAGGTCACATGGAGAATTCATATGAGAGTGGGAAGTAAAATTACAGCTCACTGTTCCTTGAATTCTAATTCAAAATCTCCTACTACTTAGTGACCCTGGCTTTTCAGTGGAGAGGGGAAAAATGAAAAAATAATCCCATGGCTTCTCATCTGTAAATAAAAAAAAGAGTTACAAAGAATGAAATCCCATTAAGTGAGCAAAACCAGCTATGGCTCCTGCTCTCTGGAAAGCTGACACTGAAGATCTTCATCAATAATTTCCTGAATGAGTAGATAATTATTAACTGAGATAAGTATAGTAAGGGCATGTAACAGAGGCACTAGTCTTAGAGTGGGAGTGGGTGGTTCAATGGGGAGGGAAGAAGGAACATTCCAGGCTGAGCAAAGTCCCTGGGGGTCAAAAAAGTGGACGTAGGTCTTTGAGGCTGGAGCTGGGGTGGAGGTAAGGAGGGGAGTGAGGGGCTGGGGGGATGGGTTGGTGAGATGATCACGGGGCAGGAAAGCAAGAGCCAGATGGGCAGGGCCTGATGTAGGCCCCGTAAGGTCTTTACCCAAAGTCTAATGGGAAGCCATTAAGAGTGACATGTGTGGGTGGCATGATCACTTTCATACTTTTAAAAGATCACGTTTGTGTTTGAAAACAATTTCTAGGTTGTAAAGCAGTAGACAAAGGACAGAGATTATATGGAGAAAGAAGAATGCTTCTATAAAGTGCACATGGAATCCAGTCTTGCTGCCTTAATGCAAACTGTGTGACAAAGAGAGCAAGTGCTCTGGGAGCCTGGAAGGCTGAGGGACAGAGCAAGGCAGGTGGACCGAGGCCCAGATCAGGAAGGGACAGCTTCCCTGTCAGGCATGTAGCTGCTATCCCCTCTTGGTCTTAGCGCATTTGTTCCCTAATTGATGTGTTTTTGGTTTCTAAATTCCTTTCCCATCATCTCTGGAACAGGGATTGGCGGGGCTGTGCCTTCTCTTCACCTGCTGCCTTGGAGACCTGCCTTCCTTATTCCCATCTTCACGAATGCCCTTTAAAAATCAGAATTCCTCAGAGGGCTTCCTGGGTGGCAATGTCATGTCTGGGCCCATCTCTCACTTTTCTTCTCACTGGCTAATTGTCACTGTCTAATCAGAAATGCATTTTGAAGAAATTCCCTTTCCTTTTGAGTCATTTTCCTCGTTGGAGTCATGGTTATCTCTAGTCTGAACTTGTTTTTCAATTTCAAAAAATAACTTGTATTACTTTTTGGATTCTAAAACACATTTATTAAATATTGCTAGGGAAATATAAAAATATATAAAGAAGAAAATAAAATAAATAATTGTTAAATAAAACAGTTTAACAACTAGAGAGAATCACTATTACATTACTGTTTCGGTGTATTTCTTTTCAGACTTTCTTTTGCAAGGTACATATAGATTTGATTTTAGACAGTGGGGATACTCAGAACTTCTTTGACATTTGCCTTCCTGAAATCTAGGGAACATATGTATGGTACACAGTGCTCACCAAAAATCCATCATCTCATTTGTGGGATTACTTGATTAATGTCTGTCTTAATTTTCTGGTCTCCCTTGCAGTTCAACTGGGGACATGTGGCTTGTCCTGGCCAGTGAACTGTGAGCAGGAAGTGGTATGTGATGTGTTACACTTCTTGGCTTATGCAATCAAGGGCCAGTGTGTGCCTCCGTCATGTATGACTTCCCCTGATGCAACAGCTCTGGAAGTCATGTGTCCCAGATAGTGTGGCTACAAATGAATAAGGTGTGGCTGCAAATTCGTGAGAGTAGCACAACCTGGTATTAGACTTTGCATAAGTGAGAAGCAAACCTTCAATTGTGGTATGTCACTGAGATTTCAGAGGTTATTTGTTATTGCGGCCTAACCTAACCTATTCTGACTAATACTAATACTAACACCAATACTCTTTCCCTTCTATATCACAAGTCCAAGATGACATTCACTTTATCTCAGATTCCTCTTTCACAAATCAATTCCTTCTTGAACAGAATCATGTCTAGATTGGCATTCCTGTTGTCATATTCTCTACCCTCTGGGAGATAAATTTTCCAATAAGACAAGCCAAGAACCTAATTGGATGCTTTCACGTTGGCCAAATTTGGATTCCAGATGTAAATATAAATTAGTAGTGAAAATAAAATGGCCAATAAAGTTGGTACTGTTGAGTTAATGTCCCAGATATAAATCATGTAATAATTACATAAATAATCTAACATTTATATGGTGCTTTACTGTTTTTCAAAGCATTTTTATAAACATAAATATAGGCATTCCATTTGATGGGAGGCTGACTTTTTATGCATGCAAATAGTCAATAACAAAAGTCCTACGTCCAGTGCACAATTCTGTCCTTCCTCCTTTTGGTGTGAAGTGCTGGGCTGTGGGGGAGGATGGACCCTGATTAGAGAAATTGTAGCACAGGATGGGGAGTGGCAGGTGTGGCATACAGTGTGGCTGGAGATGCAGGAGATTGGATCCTCATCCCAGCTCTGATCCTAATCAGCCTTATGACCTTTGGCAATTCCCACCTCTCTGGTCTTTCCTTATCTGTGAAGGAAGGAGATTGGACTGGCCGACTACAGGGGTTCTTCCTGCTCTGGACTTCCATTCCAGATTTCATAACTATCCTGAATGTTTTGAACGTTTTGCTTCACGGCCCACATTAGACTCATTCCTTTCTCTCCTTTTTGAGAATCTTTCTCTGTCTCATTCACATTGAGTCACAAATAGATTGCATGCTAAACTCTTTCTGCTTTTCTTCTGCATTATTTCAATGGCAAATTTGATTTGTCACTCTCAGTATAAATAGAAATAAGTTCCTTTTCTAGTACAGAAATTTATAACAGTTGCTGACAAATTAGAAGGAAACGGCCCCTTTATCATGTCTGTGGAGTGGTGATGACTCAGCCTTGTTTTCTAGAAGGCTTGATATACATGAAGGACCATCTGGGCCCTTGATTACCCTCAAGAAAAGGAAGTTTAGATTTTTGAGTCTCAAAGTCTAGACAAGTTTTGGAGCATTTGGACAAGAAAATGGACATCTGAGGGAAAAAAAATATGGTCATAACTTTCCCGTCTCTGCATTCTTCTCTCCAAGAGGTCTTCATGCTGTCCCTAACAGGCCCTTCTACCCCCTGCAGGGTTGCTCAAAGGCAGTGTGGCTCTCCTGAGAGAGGAAGAACAGAACAAAGGAGCAGGACCAGGGCCCAGAGGTAGCAGGTGTTCCCATAGAGCGAAGTCCCATGCAAACCTGCCTGGAGCCAGCTCGGGAACCTGTTTTACAGCTCTGTCACATGTGAGGCATTATATCGGAAGCCCTTGGGGAAAGAGGTGGCAAAGAACTCCACTTGCCCTTAAGCTTTGAACTTGTGGGAAAGACATGTGAAGATGACTACAATGAAAGCAGAACAAAGAAGTGCTATAGCAGAGACAAGCAGAGAGATGGAAGCGAGTGAGTGATGCCAACACAGAATGCTAACACAGGGATGCCTGCACAGAGGCTGCTTTTAGCTGTGCTTTAGCTCGAAGGGTTAGATTTGCAGAGTGGAGTGGAAATTCCAGGCTGAGGAAGTAGGATGAGGAAAGGCATAAGGCATACATCTCATATCTGTGTCTCCTACTGTGTAGCCTTGGGCAAGCTGTTTAGCTTTTAGAGCTTTGGTTGCCTCCTCTGAAAAACTGGGATAGTGATTCTTACTTCATCGGGTTTGGGAAGGATGAAATGAGATTGTGTTTGTGAGAGTGTTCAGTTTGGTGTTAGCTTCCATTCCTTTCTCTCCAAATGTCTGACACTCTCCCATCTCCACACCTTTGCTTGGTCTGTTCTTCCTTTTGGATTTATTCTCCCTCCTCCACAAGAGGAATTTAGACCTTTTTTACTCTATTAGTCCAGTCCCTTCCTTGACATAGGATGGACAGTATAGATTTACTGCAGGGAATGTCAAATGTGGCTAGCCAAAAATCAAGTTACACTCAAAGGAATTCTAAGTAGAATGCAAGCTTGTCTGTAGTAGGTATAATAGGCTAGAATAATTACCAAGTGTTATCCATTCATTCATGCATTCACTCACTCATTCATTAATAGAAGATGGGAATCTTTGATTCAGGAACATGCTTGGAGTTGAGGGCTGAGTAGTAAACAAGACAAACACGGTTCGTAACTTCATGGAGCAGCTCTGCTAGCAGAGAAGCCATGTCTTGTACATGTAATCACAGTTGTGTGTGTTTCAGTCTGTTTGTATTACTATAACAAAATACCATAGACCGAGTGGCTTACAAACACAGAAATTTTTCATAGTTCTTGATGCTGGGAAGTCCAAGATTAAGGCACCAACAGATTGGATGTCTGGTGAGAGTCTGCTTTCCGGTTCATAGACTACACTGTCTCATTGTATCTTGGTAGAAGGGAAAGAGAGCCCTCTGGGGTCTCTTTGATAAGGGTACTAATCCTATTCATGTGGGCTCTTCCTTCATGACTTCATCACCTCCCAAAGACCCCACCTCCAAATACCATCATATTTGGGATTAGGTTTCAACATATGAATTTTGGGGGGATACGAACATTAAGTCTATAGCAGGAGGCTATTAAGAAAGGAGTAGTATGGAATGCTATGAAGTTATATGTGAGGGATACCCTGCTCTAGACTAAAAGGTCAGAGAAAGTCTCCTTGAGAACATAACATAATGGGCAGGAAGGGTAGGATGTAGCCTGATGAAGGTGCAGGTAAAGGTCAGGAGAGAGATTCATGTCCCAGGCAATGGGAACAGCACTCGCAGGGGCCCCGAAGGTAGAAGGACCATGGGTGTTCGAGAAGCTGAAGGAGGGCCAGGGAGGCAGAGCCCAGAGACTGAGGGGCAAGGGGCATGAGATGAGGCTGAGGAGGTGGGCAGGGCCAGGTCATGGGCAACCCATAAACATGTTAAGGATGTTGAATTTGTCCCAAAGGCAGTTTTGAGGTGTTTTAAGTAGAAGAGCAAGAAAACCAGATTTGTGTTTTAAAAAGATCTGTACAGATTCTAGTGGTGGAGGCAAATGTGGGAGAAGCCTCATGCAATTCCAGGTGAGAGCCAAGGGGATGTATTTGAGTTACACACATTCTGCACAAAGCAGCCAGGGTCACTAAAGCACCATATTCTGAGAGAAATATCGGCCGACTTGGAGAAAATGACGTAGTGTGTGAGGAGCCACGAGACAACTCCAGTAGGAGCTGCCTGCATGAGTTTAGAGTGCAGGAGAGACAGATGGGCTGGAGTGAGAGAGGCGGAACCCTCAGCAATGGGAGTCTCGGGGTGGATGGGTGAGGTGGCCTGGCAGGGCGTGCGAGCGGGCGGGCAGGAAGGCACACCCAGTAGCTGATGGGTGTGCCCCAGGAAGGAGCAGGTGCAGGCGGCCGAGGAGCAGAAGCCAGAGGTAGGAGGTGGGAGGGATCGTGGAGAGTGTGGTGTCCTAGAGTCAAGGGAGCTGACAGGCGTGGTCCATCCTGTTGGCCCTGGGACACAATTGGAGGGCCATGCCCTTCCCGGTAAGCTGAAATTGTGGCTGCCTCGCCTTTGGGGTTCCTTATTGCCCATCAGCTTCCCCTGGCCTTGTTCCAGCACTTTCTTCAGTCACCCAGTGCCTGTTCTGTCCCCATTTCTTTCCTGACTTAGAGGAAAATGAGCTGATAAAATCTTCCATGCAAAACTCTTAGAACCTAACATGGTGCAACTTGCAGGCATTTATATCTTTTAAAAGAAGAGCTTGGAAAAAGCAAGGCCTTACTTTGGGCCTGGGAACTTAGCTTTTGTAAGGGCTATGGACCCACTAGAAAAAGTAAATGCATGGGCATCAGGGTGCCATGTAATTTAAAATTTTGGAAATCAAGACCAGCATCATAATGCTTTATTCCCATACTTGAAGGAATGTTTAAAAAACAGACCTAAATCCAGTTCAGACTAGGGATAGAAGAGGAGAGCAACAACAGAATATGCATGTGACAGGCAGAGAGCCTGTGTCAGAGTAAGGAGGAAAGGTTGGAGAAGTAGGTCGGGTAGGACCAAATTGCGGTGGGCCTTCTAAGTGTGACGTCTGGACTTTCATGTATAAGCAATAAGGAACCACTAGGGTGCTTTGAGCAGAGTGATGATGAGAGGCAGAAGATTCCGACAGTGGTGAACATAGCAGATTAGCACAAGACGTGAGTGAAGGCTGCCCGAGATGGGGGAAGCCGTGATGTGACCACCCACCGGACGGGAGGGAGGGTAGGGGAGTGGATCTGAGGACGAGGGCCACCTGGGCATATAGGAGAGCAGAAAGAGGACCCTATGGTGACATTAAGACCTTGAATCTGGACATAGAGAAGAAATAGAGAAGTCTGGAGGAGGAAATAGTTTGGGGAGGAAAATGATGCTTTGGGCTCTAGACAATCCGAGTCACCATATAAGGCAGGCTTAGTTGAATAGATAAGCATTTCCCAGATTTCCCCATAAGTTATTTCTGCTTTGTCTGCGAACCCTGGGAGTTTCTATAGAACTGAACCAGGGGCCTTGCAGAGTTGGAAGGAAGGAGTTCCTAGAAACAAAGCAGAAAGAGAGGATGTGACACACTGCTGTCCCCGAGGTTTGAGGGAGGAAGCCGGGCCTTCTGACTTTTGGTTTCAGAGTTCCTCAAATGTAACCTGAAAGCAGTGGGTTACATTTGAAAGCCAACCTTCCAGTATTTAAAACCAGAGGGGGAAAATGTGGATTAAGCCATAAGCGGTATTTGGGGATGAACAAACTGTTTGAAAAAATAGGAAATAAAAAGGGTTACATTCTCTTCCTCATACCAAATTAAATTCCCAATAAGGGTTTAAACATTAAAAAAAGTCAAACCATAAAATTACCAGGAGAAAATACAGGCAAATATTTAGATAATCCTGAGGATAAATTTCTTTGAGATGAATTTCCTTAGGATAAATCTCTAAAAGCGGAATTCAGGGTCCACAGGCCTTTTTAATTGAAAGGTTTTTGGTTCTCCCTTGACAAATTGCCCTGCAGGAAGGTTGTGTCTCTTCCCCCCCCCCCCCCCCACCAGTGTTGAATGAAAGTATATCCACTTTTGAAGACTTTCACCAATGCTGGCTATTTTAGCTTCGAAAAAAACTTCTATGAATTTTCTGTTAATGACTTTTACCCCTTTTTATTGAGGGTGCTCAACTTTTTACTATTGGCTTTTAGGAGTTTTTCATAAAATAGTAATGTAAACTTATCAACACAGATGAAGTAAATAAGTTTTTTCCCATTTTGGTCTGCATTTCAGGTAGCAAGCAGTGCACACATTATAGTTCCATTTTATAAAACATCAAGGACTAGCCAGATACATACCAATATGTCAACAACAGTAATATTTTGGTGGTGGGATTTACAAATGCTTTTAATTTTTTTCTTTGTGCTTTTCTTTATTTTTAAAAATGTCTACAACAAACACAGAGGGCTATCTGGAAAGTATCCAGCCACTGTCAATATAACAATAGCATAATTACATGGCTGGATACTTTCTGGATAGCTCTTATATATTACTTTTGTTATAATATGAAAAACATTTAAAAATATTGAAAAACACTAAAAAAAATTTCAAAAATGTCTTCCCCAATTCCTGTGAAAATTTTACAAATTTGTTTTTCTGGCCCTCAGTTCTTGGGAATATTCTCTTCTGAGCTCCTGAAGGGATACTCCTCTTTCCTTTGGACCCCTTGGGAGGTTTGGGTAGTGGACCCCTGTATAAAGGTCCTTCCAGTCTGGCCCTTTCCAAGCAAATCTAATGAATAGAACTTGCTCCATGCTCAGCATTGCTTAACATTCTGAGACATTTTCCTCACTACCATCATTGAGCCAGGCCCTAGAACTCATTACTTCATTACTGTCCACTCGCATTGTCGTAAAGCAAATCTCTACGCATCTACTTTGGCATTTCCTGTCCTAGCTCTTTAGTTTCATTAAACAAAGACTTTGGAAAACTCCTAGTAGGTGTCTATAGTTACTTTCTTTTAGAATTTTGGAGCTGTATCCCTGGTCCAACCTCTTCCTCAGGGCAGGAGTAAGTACTTTCTACTGCATTCCTGTGAAGATGGGGATGATTCCAGAGATAGGACACCAGTTACTTTGTGAAGCAGCCCAACCCACAGCTGGACAGCTCTGTTACTAGAATGTTTTCCCTTCTGGTGAGCCAGTATCTGAGAGGTCCTCTATGAGTCCCATCTGGTTATCCCAGATATGCCCTTGAAGATGCACAGAGGGTCTGACACCACAAGGGAGGCCTTAGGGATTTCATGGTATCTCTTCTGTGCCCCCTTGGATCTCCTCCAACTTCTCACAGAGCTTGTTTCCTAGACCCTTGGGGAGCTGGCTCAGTTTGCCCTGGGGCCTCCTGAAATATGGTTGACTCTTGAGTACTCCAGATGTGAAGGACAGTGTGGGGTGGCCTTTCTACTTGTCACGGTCTGAGTTTTAGTTGCTCTTCAATGGAGTATAGCTGAACCACATTTTTCTTCCTTTAAATCCTCAGCAATTTTGTCTCTGGAGGCAAGGGCTGGCCTCCATCTCGGGTTAAGGATTGAGTCAAGGGTGATGGAGGGGGATCACAGTAGTCCCCCTCATCTGTAGGGATATGTTCTGAGACCTCAGTGACCTTGGTGGATGCCTGAAACCATGGATAGTACCAAACCCTATGTATACTATATTTTTTCCGACACATACGTACATACCAATGATAAAGTTTAATTTATAAATTAGGCACAGAAAGAGATTAACAACAATAAATAATTATAAGATAGAACAATTATAACAATATACTGTAATAAAAGTCATATGAATGTGGTCTCTCTCTCTCTCAAAATACCTTTTTTTTTTTTTTTGAGAGACAGAGTCTTACTCTGTTACCCTGGCTAGAGTGCAGTGGTGTCATCACAGCTCACTGCAACCTCAGATGCCTGGGCTCCCAAGTAGCTGGGACTTACAAGCACACGCCACCATGCCCTGTTAATTTTTTCTATTTTTAGTAGAAATGGGGTCTTGCTCTTGTTCAGGCTGGTCTCGAACTCTTTAGCTCAAATGATCCTCCCGCCTCTGCCTCCCAGAGTGCTGGGATTATAGGCATAAGCCACCCCGCCCAGCCCCAAAATATCTTATTGTACTATACCCACTCTTCTTGTGATGATGTGAGTTGACACAATGCCTATGTGATGAGATGAAGTGAGGTGAATGATGTAGGCATTGGCATATAGTGTTAGATTATTATTGACCTGCTGATGACACATCAGAAGGAGGATCATCTGCTTCGGGTGATCTTGGATCATTGAGCATGAAGATGTCAATGTCTGGATGTCAGGAGCAGACGATGTCCATGACTAACAGGCGGGTAGCACAGATAGCGTGGATACGCAGCATGGGCGGGATGGAGCAGATGGCTCGAGGTTTCCTCATGCTGCTCAGCATGGCACACAGTTTAAAACTTATGAATTATTTATCTCTGGAGTTTTTCATTTAGTATTTTTGGACTGTGGATGACCTTGGGTAACTGAAACTGTGGAAAGCAAATCTCAGAGAAGGAGGGACTACTGTATCATGAAACTGTAACTGTATTGAGTTGGGGGACAGAAGTCACAGGTGCTGGGGCCCTGAGTCGTTACTTCATCTGTAGGGAACTAGTTATTTCATTTCTCATTGTGGAAAGAAAAATCTTGGCTTTGGAGTCATTCAGATTGACATTTTCTATCATTCTAAATGGGAGTTGCTGTATTTTCCTCATGAGGTAGTTCTGAAAATTTAACAAAATACAAATTTACTGGAAAAAAGAAAGACTCAAAAATATTCACCTTCCTTTGTGTCTGATGTACTCCTTAAAATATTTAGAAATTTGCTTCTCTCATAGAAATATCACTGATATTTGTAATTTTGATTATCCACAAACCTTGGCAAATTAGCTAGCCTAATGTTCCCATTTTACAGATAAGAAAGTTGAGCCCCTGGGAAGTTAAATGAGTTACTCATGGCAACTTAACTAATATTTTACTAGGTGATAGGCCAGGACTAGAGCCCACTTCCTTATCAATCCCCTCCTTTTTTTTTTTTTTTAACAAACAAAAACTTTTATTTGGTGATCAGGCTGAAGGGAGTTGCTTCTTGACTATGGTAATTTTATTTTTCCTTGGCATGAGTATGGCTTAGGTTCATTTTATTCTTGCACTTTAAACATTGTATGTATTTTATACTTTACAATAAAATTGCATTACTAAAATTTTATTTTTAATACATTCTACAGATTGAAAACATGTTTTCTTTTTCATAAAACAGACATAAGTATCATGTATAAGGTGATAGCAAACAGATTTTGCCGCATTGTTGGAATACTTTATCACTACATTGTGAGCTTGTTCAGGTCAGGGACTGTGTCACTGATTTAGTCTATAAATATCTTTGGTCACTTACCATGTAAGGGCTAAATGATCAATCCCTGCTTTGTCTCTGTCCTTTACTGTCTCTATGAACATGTATGGGCCCTTTGGCACACATGGCACAGCTTAAGCCAGTGGAACTACCAGTTTGTAACCAATTCCACTTACTGCAAAAGATGGACCAATCAAGCAACAAGTATTTCCTCTACACCTGACACTGTTTTGGTTACCGAATAAGTTGTGAATGTAACTCAAGACTCTCTGGCATCATTATATAGACATTAGTATGTCTAAAATTGAAAAGACTGACCATACCAAGTATTGGTGAGGATGTGGAAGAACTGGAACTTTCATATACTGCTGGTGGGGATGTAAAAAGGTACAACCACTTTGGGAAACAATTTGACAGTTTCTTAAAAAGTTAAACACATATCTACAATGTGACCCTGCCCTTCCACTCCTAGGTCTTTGTTTACTCAAGAGAAATAAAAGCCTGTGTTTACACAAACGCCTATACAGGAATGTTCATAGCAACTTTATTTGTCATTGCTAAAAAATGAAACAACTCAATGGCATCAACAAGTGAATGAATAAACAAACCGTGGTCCATCTATACAATAGTATGCTGCTCAGCTATGCAAAGGAATGGACTAAGGATGTACACAGTGATGTGGATAAGTCTCAAAATAATTATGCTGAAAGAAGCCAGACACAAAAGAATATACCCTGTATAATTTCATTCAGAGAAAATTCTAGGTAGGGCACGGTGGCTCATGCCTGTAATCCTAGCACTCTGGGAGGCCGAGGTGGGTGGATCATTTGAGCTCAGGAGTTTGAGACCAGCCTGAGCAAGAGTGAGACCCCTGTCTTTACTGAAAAAATAGAAAGAAATTAGCTGGACAACTAAAAATATGTAGAAAACATTAGCCGGGCATGGTGGCACGTGCCTGTAGTCCCAGCTACTTGGGAGGCTGAGGCAGTAGGATTGCTTGAGCCCAGGAGTTTGAGGTTGCTGTGAGCTAGGCTGATGCCATGGCACTCTAGCCTGGGCAACAGAGTGAGACTCTGTCTCAAAAAAACAAAAATTCTAGAAAATGTAAATTTATCCATAAGCACAGAATGCATTAGTAGTTGTCTGATGTTGGGGGGCAGAGGGTAGGAGAGAGAGGTTACCAAGGGGCATGAGGAAACTTTTGGGAATGATGGATATGTTTATTGATTGTGGTGATGATAGCTTAACTGGTATATATCTTTGTCAAATTTACCAAATTGTACATTTTAAATTTGGGCAGTTTTTTTTTTATGTTAGTTATACCTCAGTGAAGCTGTTAAAAGACTATACCTTGAAAAAGAAAAAAAAAATGCCTCTGGGTCTCACAACTGTGTGGATGTAAAGGAATAATAATGTAATAATAATTCCAGCTTCCCTGGCTCCTGTCCCCTTCTGACTGAGAACGTGGAGCTGCCTGCAGTGTCCTCAGAGGCATCTCACATATAAATCAGTCTACAGCTGCACCCCGCCCACCGCACTGCCCCTGCTGTTGCCGAGAGCTCAGTCCTGGTGAAGCTTTGTGAGCACCCAGCCTGGCCCTGCTGCTGGTGGCCAGAAAAGAACGCTGACGTCCCCTCAGAGGCCCGTCTGCCAGCTGAGGACCCATGCTTGTGCCGAGGAACCAAGGCTATTCTGCATCGGTGCAGGAGGGAGAACGTACCCCTGCCCCCTCTGTGTCTTGGGTACTTTTTCACACTCATGTCTCACAGAGTCTTTAGTGAAAATAGCTCGTACAAGCCGTTTCTCCGTAATTTCCTGTGGCAGAGCAGAGGCACCTACCAAAGGAGGATGCCGTGCTGTTTCCTCATGTCCCATTCCTCTGCTGGCTCTCGCCGCCCCTGCGTACAGGTCAGCTCATGCCAATGAGTGGCTTCCTGCTGTTTGCCCCACCAGGTCACCTGACATGCCTGCTGGGCACGACCTCACCTACGGGCAGTCCCACCCCCAGAGGGCTCGGTCTCCATGGCAGCTTCACTGGCAAGCACCATTTCCCAGTGCCTCTCCCTGGGCTCCAACTTCAAGGAGGAAGGAAAAGTCAGAAGAAAGAGGAGAAAGCGGGGAGGAAAGTGCAAAGGATGGACGTGCTCTTTTTCTCCAGAGCTGTAGGTCAGGCTGAGAAATTTGCATGGCATATTGGGTTGATGTTGTTCTTCCTTTCTCATCTCCCACCCCCAATTCCCATCATGACATTTTTCAAATATACAAGTTAAAAAAACACCATAATGAACATCTGCAAACTCACCTTCCAGAACCTTTTATTTTTTTGAGACAGTCTCTCTCTGTCACCTGGGCTAGAGTGCCATGGCATCAGCCTAGCTCACAGCAACCTCAAACTCCTGGATTCAAGTGATCATCCTGCCTTAGCCTCCTGAGTAGCTGGGACAACAGGTGCGCACCACCGTGCCCAGCTAGTTTTTTTCTATTTTTAGTAGAGACGGGGTCTCTCTCTTGCTCAGGCTGGTCTCGAACTCTTGACCTCAAGCAATCCTCCTGTCTTGGCCTCCCAGAGTGTGAGCCAGTGGGCCTGGCTGGTCTTCCAGAACTTTTGATTTTTGAATATAATTTTTGGGTGGGTTAACCTGGCATGAGTTTTAATGACTGAGCTGAGACTGTCTTTCTTCTCCTTTTTAAAATCCAGTTTTTAAAAATAGCCATTTTGTTATTTTGTGTTATTTTTATAAATCAAAGTTCTGCATGTAAAGAGTCAAATAGTTTTATAAGATTTGTTACAAAAAATAATCAGATTCTTGTCCTCTTCCCCATTTCTCTCTTCCTATTTGGTGTTTAGTACTTGTTCTTAATGTCATGATTGTGTTGTTACTTCTTGAACTTTGACTTTTAGGCGTTAACAGTTACCTTCCCACTCTGGGAAATGAAACTTGAAGTTCTTTGTCCTACCCCAGTCTCCACCACACACACCCACCTTTCGTAGCTCCTGGTCTTCCTAATAGAATAGTTGTCTTTTCTTTTTCTTATTTGCTTAGTTTTCTATGAACTCCTCACTAGGGCTGGATATAATTTCTATTAGTGGTCCTCTTTAAGAAAATAAATGTAAAATTACAAGCACAAAATTAGGTACAGGGCCTTAGAAAGGACTCTTACAAATGAAGGGTCTTGGAATTTAAGCTTGATTAGTTTCATAGTAGATCACCTCTGACTATCATTAATTTAACTCTAAACTTTTCACTAATTGTTTAAATCTCCTCTTAAGACATTTAGATGTATTAGGCAATTTCTTTTTATCTTAGGAAAAGAAATTCCTGGAACTTTCTGACTGCGGCAGTTTGGACCGGTAGCTCTTTGTGGCTGTGTCCAGCTTCATCCTGGAATCTCCCTTCACCATCAGGATTCTCTTCACTTCACTCCTGCCTTGGATCCTTCTTCTCATTTCCATGTATTCTTCTGTCTTGCTTTACTCCTTTCAGTGGGTTCTTGGGAAAAGATGCATATGAAGTAAAATTTTCTTTGGGAGTTTGTATGTTTGACAGTATCTTTATTCTACCCTAAATTTGGTTGATAGTTTGCCTGGGTATAGAAATCTAGGTTGGAATTAATTTTCTTTCATGATTTTGAAGACATTTTTCCATCTTCTTTTGGCTTCCAATATTGCTGCTGAAAAGCCTGACATCCACGTGACTGTTGTTTTCTGTCTAGAATATCATAGGATTGCCTCTTTATCCCCACTGTTTTGAAATTTTATGATATGGGTCTTTTTTCCATTTCATTCAGGCACTCAATCAGCTATTTCATATGGAAAAACTTGTATACTTCAGGTTCTAAAAACGTTATTAGTGGATTATTTTCTTTTCTTTGCTTTTTCCTCTTATTTCTTTCTCTGAAAAAATTATTTTTCTTGTGCCTTTCTGTGGTCTGTCTTCAGCTCTGAGTCTCCTGGATCCGTCTCTGATATTCTTATAGATTCTAACCCATTTTCTAAGTCTTTATCCTTTTGCTTTACTTTCTGTGAGACTTGCTGAACTTTATCTCCCAACTCTTTTACTGAGTTTTCATTTTTCTTATTATATGTATATTTTTTGAATATTTCTCCCTTTTAACCATCTTTTCCTCAATAGCATTTTGTTATTGTTTCACCTTCTACCATTTTATTACTCTGAAGATACTCATAATAGTTTCTTTTGTTGTTTTTAAAATTTTCTTCACTTTACATAGTCTCTTTCCTTCCTCTGATTTTTTTTTTTTTTTTTTTGGTTATGTTGTTCTGACCTCCGTCTTGCTAGAAACATTCTGCAGATGTTTAGTAATCTTTGATATTTGAGAGTGGGCAACTCAAAAGCTGATTGGAAGTTCTGAGTGCACAGTGAGGCTTGTTGGCTGTGACTGTCATTGTTCGATGTCCCGGCAGGGCCAGTGGGTTGGGGAGCCCCTAATGTCAGTACTGGCCTGATTCCGGAGAAGGATTTTTTGGTCTCCTGCCTCCTGCCTTCCAGCCTTCTGTTCGTGGTTTTTAGGGGGAAGGGCTGGGATTCTCAATGCCATGCTGCATGCTCTCATTATCACCCTATTTTCAGTACCCTGCTCCTACCCTGAAACATGCCTGGTGTCCCTCAGTCCAAAGACCCTTTATTTTATTATACTCTTTATAGAATAAACTTCCTGTCTTCTGCTATTATGGGAAAGGTGATCTGGGAATCTAATAATTTATTTTTCCCCTGTTAATGTCACTTTTATTAGTACCCAGATATGAAATTATTATCATGCTGTTCTCCAAAAAGACTGAACCAATTAGTAACGAGTGAGAATTTCCCCACAGCCCTGCCAGTATTTTTAAAAACTAGCTTTGTTGAGGTAAAACAGACATGTTATAAACTGCACATATTTAAATGGTGTAATTTATGTTTTGATGTTATCCTGTGAAAACATCACCACAATCAAGATAGTGAACATATTCATGATCTCATGAATTTTTTCCATCCTTTTTATAATTCCTTCTCCTCCCCTCCTTCATTCCCAGGCAAACACTGGTCTGCTGTCTGTCACTGTAGATTATATTTTCTGGAATTTTATACAAATGGGATCATACAGCATGTGCTTTTGGGGGGGTCTCTCTTTCTTAATCAGCTTCCATACAATCTTTCTTCTTTTACCCATCCCTCCCATCCCACCCTTAAAGGTACGAGCTGCTGATTGGTTTCCAACTTTTCCATGGCTTGCTTAGGATCAGCTACCACTTGTTCAACTGCTTTCCAGCTTTCGTATATATACATATTTTTTCTTACAAAAACTCGAGCCATTGACCAGTGGAACAGAACTGAGAACCCAGATATAAAACCATCCTCATATAGCCACCTAATCTTTGACAAAGCAGACAAAAACATACACTGGGGAAAAGAATCCTTATTCAATAAATGGTGCTGGGAAAACTGGATAGCCACATGTAGAAGACTGAACCAGGATCCACACCTTTCACCTCTCACAAAAATCAA
>RJWJ010026691.1:0-22820 GCA_004363605.1 Indri indri | reverse complement strand
CCACCCTCCTGAGTCCAGGCAGCCCCTGAGGCAGACAGGTGCCCGCGGGCCCGAGGCCACCCCCCCACGCCTCCTCTTGCTGTGACACAAACAGTGTCCTTACCAGTGACTCCCCCGACTCCTCAGGGTGACAGCCCCGGCAGCTGGAGCAACCGTCCAGGTGAGCTGGCGCCCTGCCCACCTCCCCGCCTGGCCTGGCAGCTGCTCTCCCAGGACACAGCCCACCAGCGGCAGTTCTTCTCTTTGGGTGTGAGGGTCACCCTGACGCTTCCACCCATTCCTCCCGTCCAACCTAGACAAGGCCGGGCCGTGACACATCTGCCCGGACCCTGTCTGAGCCTTGGGACTCTGCTGGTTGATGTGACCAGTGCTGGGAGGCCCTGCCTGACACTGGGCTGGTCCAAACTTCCCTGGCCCACAGGCCTCAGACTAACCTCAATGCCACCATGATCCAGCTGCCTGGGACCTTGGCTGAAATGACACAACCGCGGGAGCACAACCACAGCTGTCTGGCCGCACATCACAGCAGCAACCACTGTCCTGGCATCCGAGCTGCACGTCATCAGGATGTGGAACCTGCCACCCCTGCCAGTGACCCCCACTTTGCCTCCCAGCCTGACCCCCAGCTGCGTGCCCGGAGGCCACTGTGACACACAGCACGGTGCCCAGCCCTGAGCAAGACCTTCGCCACTCTCCTTCCGCGTGGACTACGCATCCCAGGACGGAGCTGGCCCTACTTCTTTCTGCCTGTCCCTGGACGTCCTGGCTGGTGCCTCAGTCAGCTCTGGCCATCACTGTGAGGCACTGCCCAGTGCCTGTCAGACAGGGACACCGACGCCCTACAAGGCCCCAACCTCCATTTGGACAACACGTTGCTGTGGCTTCTGCCTGTAAACGCCCCCGCCCCTGCTGGGGCTGCTGGGGGTCCCCCCGGGCCACATGGATCTTCCAAACCAGACGGCTCCTGCTCTCCCTGGACTTCTGGGTATCCCCTGCCTCTCTCCTGTCTGGGCCACAGTGAGCAGCTGGGGATCCTGGTTGCACAGTGTCCCCCTGCCCCCGGCGTACTCACCTGTCTCTGGGAGGCACCGAGCACCTGCGGAGCCAGGCCCAGCCCCAAGCCCTGCACCAGCGTCACCTTGCTGCATCCCAGCAGCCGGGGCCAGGGCCGCAGCTGCAGGGATCCCCACGCCCAGGCAGCCTGCCTGGGGTTCTCACACACAGTGTGCAGCCACCTCCGCTCCAGAAAAGAATAAAAGCCACGCCTTGGCCCCCGCCCCGCAGTTCACACCACCCACATCTGTCTCTGACTGGCCAGCGCTCTCGGAAAACATCCTGCTTTGACAGGAGCCTCAAATGACAGTTTTTGCTTTCTCTTTAGGAGACGGGGTCTCCCTGTGTTGCCCAGGCTGGCCTCCAAGTCCCAGGCTCAAGTGATCCTCCTGCCTCGACCTCCCCAGGAGCTGAAATGGTTGTTTTTAAAAGCACTTTCTCTCCAAGTTCCCCTTCCTCGAGGCTGACCTTCAGGGGTCTGGTCCTGTGTGTCCCTGAGCTGTCCTCACTTCGGCCTGTGCCTGCCTCCCCCACCATGATCACATCCCTCCCACCCTCCGTCCTGCTCTCCCTCCCTGCCCCAGGCCTTTGAGTAAGTATCTCTCCCAACCTGAAACTCACCTGCTGCTCCCTGGTCTCCCGGAAGCCTTCCCTAAGCACCCCCCACCCCGTGGGAGGTGCCTCCCCGTGGGTGCTGCATTCACCACTGTCCTGTTTGTGGGTCGCCCGCCTGCCTCACAGTGGGAGGACAGGGGCGGCTGGGCTGGCCTTGCTCACTGCTGCAGCCCCAGAACCCAGCACTGTGCACGGAACAGGTGCTCACGAATGCTCAGGAGTTCATGAGCAAATGAGACAGAAATAGGCCACGGGGAAGGAGGGAGACAGGGGCGGACGTGCCAGAATCTCGTGCCTTCTCTGCACGAACCGCAGGTTGCAACGCCAAAGCCACACTTCCTGGGCCTCCCCTGGTCCTTTCCGACCACACCAACACCCCTCCCCCAGATAGCGCCCCCCTGATCCGACAGGGTTCCAGCCTCGAACTACTCAGACCCAGCGCAGCCTCTCCAGGAACTCTCAGTCTGGAGCGGGAACCCTCCACCCGCTCCGAGGTGTTCAGGAGCCGCAGCGATGTACGCAAACCAGAATGGTGCCAGTCTCTGATGGCAGATCCAGGCCAGCCTGCTCACGGCACATCCCCTAGGCCAAGGACAGACGGGTTATGGGGCCGACTCTGGACTCCAGCTCATGGTTCAGAACCGAGCTCTGCTGCTCCTGAACAAGGCCAGTCTGGTAGGTGACTCTGCCTCTTGGGAGCCTCACTCAACTGGCCTGCAAAATGGGCTAACAGTGGCTCCCACCTTGGAGGGCTATTCCGAGGGGTGAATGAGTGACCACTCGAGCAGTGGCTGGCACAGAGCAGGCCCTGGACAGATCCGAGCTGTCTATCCATCTATTATGGACTGAGTGTTTGTGTCCCCGCCAAACTCATACAAGGAAGCCCTAATCCCCAGTGTGGCTGGGGACTTTATGGAAGTAATTAGGGTTAAATGTGGTCATAAGGGTGGGGCCCTGATCCAAGAGGATCAGTGCCCTTGTAAGAGATGCAGAGAGCCTGTGCTCCATCCCCACATGAACGCGGTGAGCAAAGGCAGCTGTCTGCAAGGCAGGAAGCGGGCCCTCGCCAGGAACCAAATTGGCTGGAACCTTGATCTTGGACTTCTAGCCCTTGGAACTATGAGAAAATAAATGTCTATTGTTTAAGCCAGTCTGTGGCATTTTGTGTTATGGCAGCTGCAGCTGATACACCATAATGACTTAAAGAATTTGGAGACAAACTCCCTGCTCTGCCTTACCGAGTCAGAGTCTGAAGCCACCCGGGCCCCACGGGGGAAGAGGCCTGGTCAGAGAAAGGGGCGACAGGATGAGGTCCCAGAAGACCCACGATCCAGCAGGAGGGATCTGTCCAGGAGGGTGCCAGAGTGACCTAGCCCGAGGCCAGCAGGTTGGAAGGGTGCCACTGACCTTGGGGACACCGACTGTGGGGGGGGGGGTATGTGGGGAGGATGCTGCTCATACCCTGGGCCTCCCCGGGACCCTCAGGCGCTGGGCATGCCAGGGTGGAGGGATGGGGAGCTGGTGGGGAGGGCTTCTCCATGGCCCGCCCTCCTGAGGCAAGGACACCGGCAATGACACCCTTGGATCCCTGCCAGCCTCTGGCTGCAGCCCAGCAGCTGCAGAGGAACCGACGCTGGGAAAAGGAGCCTCAGCAGAAAATGCGGAGGCTCTGGCTGCCGGCGGGCACTCTGTCCCCTCAGGGCAGAAGAGGAGGACCAGATCTAAACGGGTACTGCCAGCTGGGGAGTGAGCTGCCCAGATCATGACCTCCTGATCGCCTGGCACGAGCCCAAGCCGGGGCAGAACATCCACTTCCGTGGAAGAGAAAATGAGGCCCAGGTGCCGGATGCTCGCTGACATCCCACGTGAGCATTTGCTCCCGAGCACACCACGCGGACGCGGTCTCCCCTCACCCTCCTGATGACCCCCAAGGGGACCTGCCCAGCACAGGAAGGTCATGGTCTGAGGTCATCAGAGGCCCTGCCCAGAGCCCTTCACACGGGCTGTGTGGTAGCAACAGGGGCTGCCGTGAGCAGAGGCCCTGCCCTGACCCCAGCTCCTCCACTGCGCATGCCTGGATGACCCAGGCGGAGGCTCTGCCGTGTGGACAGTGAGTGCCAGCCACTGAGCCCGTCACTCCCGGATCTTCCTTGTCCTCCGGGTCTGCTCCCCCTCCCTGCTACCGCCACCCCCAGCCCCAAGTTCAAGCCACACTGCCTTTAGCTGCGATTCCTCCCACAGCCTCCACAGGCACAGGCAGGCGGGTGGGACTCCTGCTGACATTCCTGATAGGCCCAACTACCTACCAGGCACATCCCCCCAACATCCCTCCCTCAGCAGCCCCCACACCCCCACCGCAGCATCGGCTCCACCAGCCATACACCTGTCCAACCCAGAGACGGGGGTGGCGCCCTCACCCGCCACTCCAGGATGTGCGCCCGCCTGCCTCAGCCTCCTGCCATCTCTCCCCAGGATCACCCTGAGTGGCTCTGTCCCCGGCCTGGCTGCTCCACCAACCCCCAAGCCCTCTCCCAGCTGCCCCTCAGATTTAACGAGTCCCCTCGACCAGTGAGGGCGCCGTGTGCCGCCCCATCTCCAAACGCCCATTACCTCTTGCTCACTCTTGTGGGGTCCGGAAGCCTCAGAACAGGGACCACTAGAGCTGGGAGGACCCAAGAGGTCATCTGTCAAGTCTCTCTGGGCTGCTCCCTCCTCCCCCGGGGCAGCCAGACACCCCTGACCGCTTAGCTCTGGGACCCAGCTGGCCTGGGCTCTGGGCCTTCGGCTTCCCTGGCCTGTCACCTTCTAGCCACATGGATCTTTCCCGAAAGCACAGCACTGCTGGGCTCCTCTCCTGGTCCCAGATAGCCACATGTGTCCTGCTGCCTCCTGGAAGGGACCCAAACTCCTCGCCTGACAAAGGGCCCTCCTCAACCCGGCTGGGACCTGCCCTTGCAGGGTCTCACCCCCTTCCAGCCCCCTGCACGGCTTCCCCGAGACTCCTGGCTATATCCCAGCCCCGGGCCTTTATTTCCGCCCTATTCCCTCCTGGGAATCCTTCTAGCTTCCTACTGGCTCAGGAAACGCGGCTGTGAGCGCTAACTCTGCGCCAGGCTTGTGTTGGGGGGTGGAACACAGGGACAAAGAGATCCAGTCCCTGCCCTCACGGAGCTCAGGAGGCTGGCTTCAAGACTGTGCAAGAACCTGGCTTCTCTTTTATGCCGTATCAAGCTAACAGGTGCCATTTATTGTGCTAGACACCACATGGGGATGCGTATGCACTCTGTGCCGGGCCCCGTGCTAATAATGACAACAATCACAGTCACAGTGACCGCTAGCAATTATAGAACATTTACTAGAAGGCAGGTGCTGTTATTCATGCTTTACTGGATTAGGTCAGAGTCCTCACAACCACCCTAGGAGGTGGGTCCTATTAATATAACACTAATTATACAGGTGAAAAAGACTGAGGCTCAGAGATGTTAAGTAACTTGCTCAAGGTCACACAGCCAGGACCTGGCAGAACCAGATGCGGACTAAGGATGTCTGGGCAAGAGGGAGAGAATGCTTGTTTGAAATAGGAACAGCGCAGAGGGGTTCTAGGAGCTCTGGTGGAGGAGGTCAAGTGGATGAAGAAACCCCCCATGTGTGGTCAGGCAGAACTTCCTGCAAGAATGGAAATGTTTCATATCCTCGCTGTGCAAGATGGTAGCCGCCAGCTGCGAGTGGCTTTAAAGCACAACCAGGGCAACTTCCCCCGGGATCACCCAAGCAGCTGTCCAATTTTTAATGTTATTTAATTTTAATTAATTTACATGGAAATAGCCACATGTGGGACGTGGGTAGTGGCAGCCATTAATGGACAGCTCCAGACCAGGGGTCTGCGAACTATGGCCTGCAGGCCAAGTCCTGTCTGCCTTTGTAAATGAACGTTTAGTGGCACCAAGCCACGACCACGCGCTTACATACCGTCTACGGCTGCTATCAAGTTACAAAGCAGAGCTGACCGAAACTGTATGTCCCGCAAAACCTAAAATATTTACCACTAGGCATTTTAAGTTGGCCAGCCCTGAGCCAGACTGTGGAGGACACACAGAACAGAGCAGGCAGTGGCCTCTCCCGTGGGGTCAGAATTAACTCACCAGCTCTGCTGGCTACATCTGCACTCGCTACCTTTCTGACCCGCCTCTGTGCCCACCCACGTAGGGGACTCAGGTCCTCGATTGATGTCATTACTACTGACGACAGTTCCCACAGGCTGAAGGCCCACTGTGTGCCACGCACTGCCTTACCTCACTGAATTTTCATAATGGCCCTCAGAGGCTGGTATATCATGGTGCCCATTTTGCAGAGGAGAAAACTGAGTCTTGGGGGAGGTGACAGGAGTCACAGAGGCACCGCTACTATTTGAACCCAGGCCTGCCAGCTTCCAAGGCTGGGTCCTCCACCCCTACCTGGCTCACCCGCAAATGCCAGATGGAAAAAGAGAGGCAGCCGTGTACACCGGGGTCATGTCACGCACAGGTATTTCTGTGTCGCACAACACCTCACCTGAGCTGAGCAAGCTGCAGTAGTGGAGGGTCTGGTGTGATTTCTAGGCCCACCTGCGAAGAGACCCCTCCTAAGACCCTGTCCCCTGACCCACTCACTGTTGATCAGCTCCAGGGCCTCCTCCTTGGTCCGGGTGATCTTCTCCTGCCGCCAGGACGAGGGCCGCCTTGACTGGCTGTGCTTGACCAGCAGGTGTGAGCAGCGGACCCTGGCAGGCTCCCCTTGCCCGTTTTTGCCACCACTGGTGCTGTTGCCGCTGGGCCGCTCCCATTGGCTGGCGTTAGTGATGTGATTGAAGTAGTACACTCGGCCTGGAAGGGACAGGAGGGCAGGCAGGAATTCAGCTGGGGCTGTGCCCACAGGACACCACCCTGGACGCGAGGCCGGAAGCCAGGATAAGGGGCTGGCTTGTGAAATCCCTTCATTCAGCAAATCCACCACATGTCCACCATGTGCCACAAGCTCTGGAGACATGGGCCAATGTCTTAGGACGCAGTCCCTACCCTTAGGGAGCTAACATCTAGGTGGGGGCAGACAGGCACTATACAAGCAAATGAGACAAGATAACTTCAATCACTGATAACTTCAAGGAGGAAATAACCCGGGGAGATGAAAGAGAGAAAGCCAGGAGATGGGGAGTGGCTCAAAGCATGCACTTAGCTGGCAAACCTCCTCCCGGGCTCAAATCTGGTTCTGCCACTTACTCACTGTATGACCTACCTCCCATGGGCCTCAGTTTTCTCACCTGTAAAATGCAGATAACAGTACCTGCCTATAGGGTCACTGCAAGGACTGAATGAGTTCACGCATCTGTCAAGTGCTCAGGACAGAGCCTGGCACGCAATGAGAGTAGGATGGCTTTTATTATCTCCTCTGTACAGATCACAAAACTGAGGCCTCCCCTTCCGCATCTCTGGTAAGAGCAGAAGCGGGTCATGTTTCCTGAGTCTTTACTCTGCTCCAGGCACATACAGGGGGAGGCAGGAACTGTATTTGCATATGTCACACCGAAAAGCTCTGCTCTTAACCACTACCCAGTGAACTGTGCTGCAGAACTAGGAACCAGCATTATTGGAGGCCACGTATTACTCAGGGAGCAAGGGGTATAAAGGAGTCAAGACTGCAAACAAGAAGCTTAAAGTAAAGACCCAGGAGATTCGGAGTGTCACTCCAAGGGCTGAGAGTTTGCCTGGGTTACATGGAGCATTGCCCATGAAGAAGGCTGCCACAGTGGGCAGAAACAGCAGGAATAGGCCCAGAGCTGGGCAGAGCATCAGGTTTATGCTGGAGGTCCTGGCCATAGGCCAGGGATGGAACAGGGTGGCCGAGAGCATGGGTTCTGGGGCAATGCAGCTGAGCCACTGACTGACTCTAAAACCTTGGCAATGGGCTCTATCTCCCTAACCTCAGTTTTCTCATCTGAAAAATGGGGACAAAAGAACAAGGAGATCAAACCTCACCGGATTAATGTGATGAATTAATGTATGCAAAGTATTCACCAGTGCCTGGGGACCTAACCACAGATGCTGGGCCTGCTCCTCAGGCGTTTGCAGGGACAGGGTCTGGGGGATCTGGAGGCAAACTGACTGGGTTCTAACCCAGCTCCTGAAATGAATGATCTCGGATGAGTTCCCTAAGTTTCCTGGTCTCTGTTTCCTCACTGGTAAAATGGGAGTGATAACTATCTACCTCCCAGAGTTGTGTAATTCAGGGAAAATTTAAACATTTAAAGTGCTTAGCACGATGCTTGGCACAGAGATAAACACGCTCAGTTATTGGCATTATTATTGCTGCTAACCCTTAAATAGGGCCTGAGCACAGAGGCCACCCTCAGGCAGAACATCACCAGCGGATGCTGCAGACTCAGCATTGGGTGTGGATGGTACGGGTGTGAGCGGGGCTAGGTTGTGGACCCGAGGCCGGGCAACACCCTGGGGCCACGCCCTTTGCACGGTGTTGGGGTGTCCCCCTCCCAGGGATGCCCCCGGGACCCAGCGGGGTGCGGGGACGTTCCCCCGAGGAGGCAGGTGCATTAGGCCGAGAGGTGTCAGGCGGCCCGGCAGGCCCAGGGCCATCGCCCCGGGCAGCGCCGCAGACTCCCCGGCCCCTTACCCGCCCAGCCCCCTGCCTCAGTTTCCTCTGGCTTCCCGGCTCCTGAGGCTCGCAGCCCCCCAGGGGTGGGCCGGGGCCGTTACCCCGGGAACGATGCGGAGGAGCGAAGACCCCACGGGAGGGAGGCGGCGGCACCACCGCGCCCAAGGGGCGAGCTCGAGCCCCGCTTCCGCGGGCCCGCGCGGCCCCGCCCCAGCCCCGACCCCCGCGGCACCTGAGCTGCGGCTCATGCGCTTCTCCCAGCCGGGCGGCAGCTTCTCCTCGTCCGCCATCTTCCCTCCTGCCGCAGCGCCTGCTCCGCCTCCGCCGCGCCGCGGCTCGCCTGCGCCCGCCCGCCGCCGCCACCTATTGGCTCAGAGAGCCCCGCACCAGGGCCTGGGGGCGACGCTCATTGGGGATCCCGACCGTCCGGACTGGCTCTCTGGCCTTATATTGGGTAGAAGCGAGGGTGGGCGGACCCTCCCATGTTTTGGCCTCGCCCTGGCCCCGCCCCCTGCTCTCCTCGGCTCCTCAGTGGTGGGGAAGGGACTCGAGCCCGCCCTTCTCAACGCCCTTTGGCGAGCGCCAAAAACGTCCCGACCTCTTCTTGGCGCCTTCGTCGCAGAGCCCTCCGCGCGGCCTCGAACTTATTGATTGGCTAAGGAGGCAGCGATTCCCGCCTTCCTGCGCCGTTCCGGGAGGTCCGCAGGCCCTCAGGCCCCCATGCGGAAGCGTCTGGGTGGTGTGGCGGTTACGGCGGCAGACGAGGTACTTGGGAGCGGTGGCGGGGGCCTTTACTGTTGCCATAGCAACGCAGTTGCCTTGGAGATGAGCACCTAAGTGCCCGAAGCCTAAATCTGGCTCCTCCATCCTCCTTCTTCCCACCTGTTTCCTCCAGATGTCCAAAGCTAACCCAGCCCCTTTTACTTTTTGCAAGGCTAACCTGTTCCCTTTGCTACTGACCCAAATGCCTTCCACGTCCTTTGGAACCTGACTTCCCTTATTCCACCTCAATCTGGCTCCTTCCTCCCGTGAGGGTGACTGGTGGGTGCTGGCATTGACACTCAGATGAGAACATGAGAGGAGGTGCGGGTGGGTGGAGGATGAGCTCAGTTTGGGCCAATTTAAAATAGTCTGCGGAGCTCATGGGACATGTGGAGGTAACTGGGGACCCAGGGCCAGGAAACCGTGGGCTGCAGGTAGATACAGAAGTCAAAGACACCAGCAGAGTTCACCTGCAGTTCATCTACAGCACAGACCCTTGTGTGACCGTTAAAAAGAATGAGGCTCAGCGAAACATGTACACGACAAAGTAGAGGCAGGACGTGGGAGAAGGTTAAGAGCACTTTGGGGCCAGACTTGGGTTCAAAGCCTGGCTCCAGCCACTAGCTATGACCTTCAACAAATTACTTAACCTGTGCACTTCAGCTTCCCTATCTGCAAAGTGGGGTTAAGCAATAATACATACCTCTTCGGTTTGATGTGAAGATTAAATGAGTTAATCGATATAAACACTGAAAATAGTACCTGGCCCATAGCAAGGATACATAGATGTTAGCTGGTATTGTTTGCTGGGTGCAAAAGCAAGTCCTAGTACAGCACAGCAATGATAGTTTAAGTATGAAAACATAACAAAACCCCAAAAATCAACAGAGAAAATTAAAAAGAATGCATAGATCACTTACAGAAAGGTAGCAAAGATACAAAGCATAAAAAGGCAAGCTACCAAACCGTATGAGTATTAGAGTATGTGTAATGACCTCAATTGTGTAAAAACACAATTTATATCACAGCCAATTTCTGGATTCCTTCAAATATGTTAATGACTACCGCTGGTGATGCAGGTGAAGGAAGAAATGAGGAACTCAAGTTTTAATATAACATTTTGACTTTTTTACAAGCATGTATTAGCATAATAATGATCTCTCTTTTTAAAAGATAATTTTAGACTTAGGGCAGAGTTGCAAAAGCAATAGGGTTTTCCTGTGCCCTTCACCCAGCCTTCACTTATATGAGCACCTTACATAATAAGAAAACAGAAGTTCTCAACCAGGAGCCATGTTGTTCCTCAGAGGACATTTGACAGTATCTTAAGACATTTTTGGTTGTTACAAATGGGGGGCAGGAAATGCTGCCGGCTACTGGTATTTAGTATTAGAAGCCAAGGATGCTGCTAAACAATTTGCTATGTACGGCCCCCACAAAAAGAATTACCCAACCCAAAATGTTAACAGTGCCAAAGCTCAGAAACGCTGTCATAGAATAATTATCAAAACTAAGAAGTCAACATTGGTATAATAATATTAACTAAACTACAGACTTTGCCCCTGCCCAATTTTTCCACTAATGTCCTTTTTATGTTCCAGGATGGGTTTGTCTGGTATTTTCTCATTAGACTGACGTCATGTGTTACTGGGAAGGATATGACAGAGACCACATGCCCTTCAAGATCTGGGTAACAGGTATGCTTATTGATAACAGAGTGTATCACTGTTTCTGGTCCCTCTAAATGAATAAAGCAAGGAAATATATATTTTTATTTATACACACAAACATCTCTATTTCTATATGTGTCTGTACACATATTAAACAAAACCCATGAATTCACACTGATACCTCCAACCAACTTTAATCCAGCCTTTCAGGGTTCATGCTAACCTCTCCCTCCTCCTATTTTATTTGTAACTTCTTTCTCTAGCAGTGAGCAACCTGGCTCACATTATCTACATATGTTTACTTATTTGCTCAACCCTATTTGTGTGTTACATACATACACACACATGCGTGTGCACAAAAGTAGTTTCAGAATTGTTAAATCAACTCCGGAACATATTTACAAACTAGAGTACAGTGTTTGTGTACAATTCTTTTTTTTAGCCTTCCAGTATTCAGATAAAATATACTTTCCAAAGTCACTTAGGTCAGCTCCTTTTTTCCCTGTCCCCTTTGTCAACGGAAAAAAGACCAAACTGGGTAAAATAATTTTAAGGAGATTTACTCTGAGCCAAATTTGAGGACCATGACCCAGAGCCATGCCCAAGAGGTCTTGAGCAGTGGACTCGGTGTGGCTGGGTTACAGTTTGGTTTTATACACTTCGGAGAGACAGGGGTTACAGGTAAAGTCATAAATCAATACATGGAAGGCATACATTGGTTTGGCCCAAAAAGGCGGGACATCTCAAAGCAGGGGCTTACAAATCATAGGTGGATTTAGGGATTCATTAGTTGACCATTGGCTGAAAGAGTTAGGTTTTGTCCAAAAGACCAAGAATCAGCTGGAAGGAATGTTTGAGGGTTTTTTTTTTATCGATTACATGATGCTAGCTGAAAGGAATGTTTGAGGGTCTTTTATCTATTACATGATGTTATACCAGAATCAAATTGGGAAGTAAACAATGTCATGAAAAACCTGTTTACTGAGATTTTATCATGTGTAGGCATGACTCATCTGGCCTCCTTAGGAAGGAATTTTGAGCAAAAGAAAAAGATCAAATTTTAGTCCTCAATACCCTTAGACCTGTTAATGGGTTACAAAGGATGTCCCCAAGAAGGGAGGGGGGCATGATAAGGCATGTCTGACCTTCCTCTTGGCAGGCAATTTAGTTTTAAGATATTCCTTTGGCCACGAGGGGGTCCATTTAGTCAGCCGGTGGCGGGTGAGCCTTAAAATTTTATTTTAGTTCACACCTTCCATGTGGTCATGTGATTCACTTGTAATACATGCCTATTCACTTGACAGCCTACATTCCACGCTTTTCTTCCTACATCCTGATTGACACACGGACTTATACGGCGGGCACCACACAGACTGGTTCCATCATCATAACCACCCACTACTGCCCTTTTATGTAAAAAAGCAAAACAGGCAAATAACAATCAATACAAATATTAATTTAAAAGAATGAGAAATAATTTATATGGAAAGATATAGAAAATAAAGCACAAAAAAGCAAACTGCTGAATGGTATATGACTATTACAGAATGTATAATTATCCTCATTTGATACCCACTCTAGGTTATTTCAGAAAATTTCTAGATTCACTCAAATATATTAATGATCACCACTGGTGGGAGAGGTGGTATAAGAAATAAGAAACTCAGTTTTTTTTTTGAGATGGGGTCTCACTGTGCTGCCTAGGCTAGAGGGCAGTGGTGTCATCCACAGCTCACTTCAGCCTCAGACCCCTAGGCTCAAGCGATCCTCCCGCCTCGACCTCCTGAGTAGCAGAGACTACAGGTGCGTGCCACCATGCCTAGCTAATTTTAAAATTTTTGTTGTAGAGATGGGCTCTGGCTATGTTGCCAAGGCTGGACTTGGAACTCTTAAGCTCAAGTGAGCCTCCTGCCTTGGCCTCCCAAAGTGGATTACAAGCGTGAGCCACCGCAGCTGGCCAAGAAACTAAATTTTTAGGCCAGGTGCAGCAGCTCATGTCTGTAATCCCAGCACTTTGGGAGGCTGAGGCAGGAGGATCACTTGAAACTAGGAGCTGGAGACCAGCTCCTATGGGCAACATAGTGAGACTATCTCTACTTACTTAGTAAATAAATAAATAATAAAAATAAATAAGATTTAAAAAAATAAACGAAATTTTTAACAAAACATTTGGATTTTTTAAACAAGCACGTTAGTATAGTCATCTTTTAAAAATAAAATTGAAGTTTACATAAATGCATTGAAAAAGGCCTGACCTCAGGAGAGAATGAGGAGAGGGGTTTTACTTTCAGCCTTAACACTTCCATGCTGACTTGAAATTAAGGAATCCCCTTGTTAAATCTACCACGTATGATTTAAAATTGTTTGTTTTTAAATAAACGGGTAAGGGGGAGACAGGTGTGAGTAGCAAGAGCAAAGATCCCAGGAGAGACATTTCTGACATGTCAGGAGGAAGCAGAGTCCTAGAGATGGGAGGGAAGCCATGGGGATGGAGAGGGAAGTGACTAACGGAGACCAAGGAGAGACCACCCTAATGAACTATGGGCCAGTAGCATCCCAGGCACAGTGGGCAGGCCCACCTCCCAAGAAGCATGGCAGTGAAAGGCGGGCAGAAGGCTGGGTGGAACTTGCGGGGGCGGGGAGGCACAGTGGCCTAGACTTGAACACATTTATGTACAGAGGAGCAGCGAGGTCAACACAGGAGAGGGGAGAACTGCATGAGCTCCTGAGAGGGGCTCCACAATGAGGCCGGGCTCAGGTGCCTTTCTTGCTCTGCAAGGAGACAGGGCCAAAGTCAACAATGGGAGCTGTGGCCAGGGGAACAGAGGTGGGGCATTTGGTCTCCTGTCTAGACACATCTGGAGGAAGAAGGCTGAAGATAGCTAATAACAGTATGTGCCAGGCATCCTGCTGTTTTAATGGCTGCATTATCTCATTGAGATAAGCATACCATCATGGCACCCCTTTTTAGAAGAAGAGACTGAAGGTCTCAGAGGCTGACTTCCCTGAATCCCGTTGCTAAGGATCAGTTAAAATTCAAACCCTTGAGGCTGGGCTCTTACTGCCTCACTTATTATAGTGCCACACTGCCTCCGTCTGTCTACTACAATCTCTTTTTCTGTCTTGAAAAGAAGTGCCGGCAACTATGGCTAAAGCTTAAACATGGTTTATCTCATTTAATACTTCACAACATGCCAATGAAGTAGACACGAAGTAAACACGATTTGTTCCAGTTTGGATAAGGAAATGAAGGCTTAGGGAGGTTAAGTAACTTGCCCAGGGTTGTTACTTGATGGCCGAGCTGATATAACTATTGCATCTACTGCCCCTACCCAGACTCCCTGGTCTATTAGGGTGGCAATAATCCCGGGGTCTCTTGACCTGCAGAGACCTACAGCAGAGCTCTGGGCTCCCACTCAGGCTCCCAGTCTGCTGGTCTACTTCTCCCTCATGGATCCAGCAGACCTTGACCAACAACCGGATACCAACCCTCCCACCATGAGATAGCTCTCATGCAAAGATGACAACAACAGAGCATCATCTAAGTTTTTATTAATGTGAGTTTTTAAAAACAAGCATCCATACCAGTGTGGGGGGTGAGGGAGGGAGAGGAGGGCAGGGCAGGGGGAAGGAATTCGGCTCTATTGGTAATAAAGCTCCAGGTTCATCCCATCGTGGATTTCATCTGAAGTAAAGGTGTTAAGGAATCCTCACTGCGGGCTCCATCCCCACCCTCTCATCCTTTCACAGCTGGCTCAGGGTGGCGGCTTGAGGACTCAGACCAGGGCTAAGGAAGCCATTTGGAATGGGGCCGTTTTGATTTGGAGATAATCCAAGCACTCACGTGGAGCTCAATAATAAACACTTTGAACTTGAGGCATCAAAGTCTTCTAAGCCAAGTCAAACTATTTCGCCAATCAACCACCCTCCTCCCCCAACAAAATAATGACATGGCACCCGTTTTCTAAGCGCCCCTTACTAAGTTAAACAGCTTGTGTGTATAATCTCATATAGACTTCAGTAGTGAACAAAGACAACCGAAGCTGGGCATGTAGCTGTTTCCTCAAGAAGTCACACAAAGGATACAGTCCCCCAGAGATACGTGGTCCTTAAAAATCGTGTACCTATGGGATAGAGACCTTTCAGAGAGAAGCCTAAGGAGGGCTCTTAACCCTGGAAGCAGCCTGAGGTAGCCCAGCCTAAGCAAACGCTGGGGAACCAAAAAACCTTTTGGCCTAGTCCTATCCACCCCGAAGCCCTACCACTGCACTCACCATTTCTTCAGGACAATCTTGTTCCAACGGGTGCCAGTTTGGGCTGCGATAAGCTTCTTAAGGTCCCCGATGGTGTCATCGGTGCTGGGCGCAGAGGAGTTAAGGCAAATGGAGGGGAGAAGTAGAACGACGAAGAGGACATTCTGGGGCTGAATACAACCTGCCAGGACCCCATCCGCCCCCTCTCCAGGGTTTAACTAAAACCATCCTAACAACACAAACCCAGTCACCTGCCTCACGCCAGGCACCCCCCAGGGATCCCTGCCTCTCGGCCGTCAGTGGATACTTGCATTTAACGCGGACCTTCTTCCCCAGACGGTCGTTGCAAACAACCTCGATCATCCTGGCTGGAGCTACACAGGGCGGGGATTGGGAAGCAGCAGTGTCAGGACTTCAGGGGTCTCCCAGGCCCCAGAAGCCCCAGCCTACAAGTTTCCCAGTCCCAGGCTCTAAGACCCGCGGTTACTGAGTCTTCCGTTCACCCCCCGACCCCCTAGACCCAAGTCCTCCCGGGTCCCAAGTCCCGAGTCCCAGGACCGAGGACCCCAGGCAGGCGCGCCTCCGCACCTTCCCGTCGCCTGAAGGCCCGGCCCCAAAGCTCCCTGGCTTCACCTCCCGCCAGCCCCGGACCCTTGGCGGCCGGGTCCCGCCACCCTTCCCCGATTCCGGGCATCTCTGTCTGAACTCCTCACCTCAAATTGCCTCGAACCCGCAGGCGGTACAACCTTCGGCCTGAAGCACTAAACTCCGGCAGCCGTCGACGCAGGGAACCGGAAGCGGAAGTTTGAGGCCGGAAGCGTCCGCCCGAGTTTCCGTAGGTGGGTGTCCGCACTCGGTCCGGTTCTTCACAGTACCCGGCTGGGCACCAGCTTGAGGTTCCGGGATGAGACTTTGGGGTCCCGAGGGTGGGCAGGAGGACCCCGCGGTGGGCGCGCGGAGTCGAGTGTGGGGCCGCGGAAGGGGCGTGGAGCGAGAGCCAGAGGTCAGAACCTGGCGCACAGCCGTTGAGGCCCCTTCGGCGTGGGGAGATCCGTTGTGTTGGTGGGGACGCCAAAGGTCACGGGGCTGGGGGTGCGGTGACCTCCGGTTCCTGAGCCCGACGAAGCCTCATACTGCAGCTTCGGGGATACGGGGAGCGGGGATAGAGTCCCGCAGTTATCCTGTCCGGGCCCCTGCCTTCGCTTAGGGCTGGGCCTCGGAAGCATTTTGCTCTCCCCTCCCCTCCGGCCTCCCTGGGACACCCGAGATGCAGACTCCAGTCAGTAAACGAAGCCTGATCCTGGACTAGACTCCACGTCGTGCTCAACTACCAGTCGCCAACCTGCAATGCCCGCGTGAGGAGGCTGGAAATGGCACAATTGCAAAAAATCTCACGCTTCGGTATCTTCAAGTAGCACTTTGTACCAGATTCCAGGTTCGTTCAACCAAACCGCTTCTGCCCAGTGGAACTGTTGAATGATTCTTGCTCTGCAGAGAGGATTCTTCCAGTTTGGTGAGCCTAAACTGATTCACCATGTCTTTCTTACCTGCCCAATCCACCTTCTCAAACTAGCATGTGAGATTAAGGGAGAGAAGGGGCTAATGCCCTATGACCCTGTCAAGGCTGCCTGCCTTAGGGAGCCGGCCTAAGAGGTCCCACCACAAACACTGGGCTCAGGGGACTTCCTGCCTTAGAACTTTGGCCTGTCGCTCCTCTGGCTCCTTCAGAGTTCCTTTGGGTTTTCCAGAGCAGGGAATCTGAGTTGGACACCTCATGTGTCAAAATCCCAGCCTCACCCCTTAATATTAAAATCTGTGGTCTCGGCTGGGCGTGGTCGCTCACGCCTGTAATCCTAGCACTCTGGGAGGCCCAGGCGGGCGGATCGTTCTGAGCTCAGGTGTTCGAGACCAGCCTGAGAAAGAGCGAGACTCCGTCTCTACCAAAAAAATAGAAAGAAAATTAATTGGACAGCTAAAAATATATAGAAAAAATTAGCCGGGCATGGTGGCGCGTGCCTGTAGTCCCAGCTACTCGGGAGGCTGAGGCAGAAGGATCACTTGAGCCCAAGAGTTTGAGGTTGCTGTGAGCTGGGCTGACGCCACGGCACTCGCCCCAGGCAAGAGAGTGAGACTCTGTCTCAAAAAAAAAAAAAAAAAATCTGTGGTCTCAAACAAGACGCTTCCCCTCTCTGAAGCTTATTTTCCTTATAATGAGGAAAGGGGATAATAATTCCCACCACGGCATTGTTGTAAGTTTTGGCCTTAGACTAGCTCCTTTAAGAGTTTGCAGCAGAACAGATTGGGGGTGAGGGTTGTGTAAGGTCCCCCAGAACCCCGTCCCTGCTTTCTTTCTGTGTCCTGACCACTCTGTGACCCAGCCAGTTCCAGGTTTTTCCCAGCAGGCTTGAACCCAAACTGAGGTCTTGAACATTCTCAGGCACTGATAAAAATATCTAGGGCATTGCCCAAAACGCTCAAAGAAACTGGCCCCGGCCCTGAGCCAAATTCCTAAATCCTCATATATACTCCATACCCTGACCCCCTCACTCAGAACATAGCTAGATAGAACACCCCCTTTTCCTTGCTGTCTTTCTCAAAGATTGCTGCAGCACCGCTCTGTAAGTCGGTCTAATAAATGCTTCGGACTGCTCACCCTGGTGTTTAGAGCTTCTTTCTTTGGAATCCCAATTAACTCCATCTGGGATGGTTTGGGGCATTTCCTTGGAAGTCCCCTGCCGCTGCTTTTGAGGTGACTCCAACTATGGGACCAAACAAATTGAAGGTCAAAGGTGAGCTGATGTGCCTGAGAAGTTTGGAAGCCGCACATCTTTGCATTCACGTAGAAACACTGGGTCACACACATAGGCGTAGACTATGGTCACCACTAGATGGTGGAATTGCTTTAAGTCCCATTTTCCCTTTAGTTGCTGTTTGGTTTGTTTTTTTTTTTTTCAGATTTTCGACATCGAACGAACATATGTTACTTTTGTTATCGGGTGGGGGGGGTGGGGAAGTGTTAGTTTTTTTAAAAAAAAGAAGTTCTGATTTCTCAGTGTTTGATTCAAAGATGGTGGAAGCACGGGATCGTGATGCTGAGCTGGGAGATTGGAAAGCGGTGGGGAGTGCTGCCCAGAGAAGTGCAGCCTGGGATTGTCGGGTGGCTTGAGCTCCCTGGGGAGGGCTGGGGGTCCACTGCCGGGGACGGGGCGGGGGGGAGGTTGTTGAGCCATCCTGGGGAGGGGGAAGGGGGCAATGGAAGTCCCTGAGCTACACTGCCACTGCTTCACCCTTTCCCTCCCTGGCCCCAAGTGGGGCCTCGGGAGACTGGACACCCTGCCTTTTGTTATCCCTTCCTGCACCCTGGTGATTACAATTCTGGGCTGCCCATGAAAGGACCCAGTGACTACCCTTTGAGGGACCAGGGCAGCCCCATTCCTCTGTCTGGGTAGCAGGAAGATCTGCTGTC
Source organism: Indri indri (assembly GCA_004363605.1). Taxonomy (NCBI): domain Eukaryota; kingdom Metazoa; phylum Chordata; class Mammalia; order Primates; family Indriidae; genus Indri; species Indri indri. The sequence continues at coordinate 4,356 of RJWJ010026691.1, read as the reverse complement.
AGGGCTGCTTTTTCTGGGGGGAGGTGGGTACTTCTCAGGAGCTAGAGTTCTGGGTTGTGACCCAAGGAGCAAGCTGAACGGGCCCTTTCTACTCCCTGTTGCCTGGGTTTCTGACCCATTGGAAGGAGCTTGTATGTGGGTTCCCTTGTCTCACTTGACACCCTTCCTTCCCTCTACCCCTTGTGCTGGTGGTATAAGAGATGGTTCTTAGGAACTCCCTGTAACTGAGCCCGGGGGTGGGGGGTGGTCAGGGACACCTGGGTTCTGCCAAACTTAAAGGCAATGCCTCCCCTCACCCCCAGAGTTCACCAGAGGGGTGGGGTGCACAGGAGGTCCCTGCCTCCAAATCTGAGCATCTCAGCAGACCTTGGAGCAAACAAGGCCCACCTGGCACCACAGAATTTGGTGTGATGGAGGGCAGCAAGGGGTCCTTACACAATACAGTGACAAGTGGAGGGCACTGAAGGAGGGACTGCCCCAGCAGAAGGCATGGGATTCCAGAAGGAAGTGTGACCAGAGAGCATTCCAGTAATGGCTGAGTCTCTGGTAGCAGAAGGATCTGGGCTTGTGACCCTGGCAACAACCACTTAGGGTTATGGAAATTAACAGAGCTAACGCCAGTAAAGCACTTACCATGGTATTTTACATAGCAGAGTAAGTTCTTAACAATAGCAGCTGTTTGTATTTTCGTGTCTTTTTATCAGCCAGCAAGCCAGGCAAAGGCGTTGTAATTATCAGAGTGTTCTAGACAGAGGGAAGAGCCTGTATGTTCAGTTAGGAATGCTCGTGGCTTCCAGTAACAGAAAGCCGACGCTTGTTTAAACAAGTAAGTGGCTATTTTTCTCATAACTGAAATGCTGGAAGCAGGCGGCACTGGCCCAACAGCTCAGGGTTATCTGGGGCTACTGTCTTGTGTGATTCTTTTGATCTTTTCCCTTTATGGTCACAAGATAACTGCCAAAGCATAAGGCCCTTTGTGCTCTTGTTTGAGGAAAAATATCAAAGAAGTTTGATTTATTAATACATATTTAGAACTTACCGTGTTTTTTTAAGGTAATACTTGCTCATGATAAAAATTGAAGCAGTATAAGTTACCCTCCAGACCAGACCCTCGGCCCCTCCCCAGGGGCAGCTATCATTAAAAGTTCCCATTTTCTAGAGATCGTCTCTGCATCCTCAAAGTGTGTGATTTGGAGCCTCCCAAGAAAATGATAGACCTTTAAGATATTAATTATAACAGATTTCAGTAGAGGTAGGGGCTTTGTATTTTCAAGTAACATATAACATATTAAGTCATGTCAGAGAAACTTGGTTTTCATACAGGCTTTTATATATGAAGTTAAACAAATAATGGTTTCCATACAGGCTTTTATGTATAAAGTTAAACAAATAATAAATTGTTTGCATTTATCGAGGTATATACCTATGCCCTATAAATGGGATCAAACTGCACACATTGTTCTATTTCTTTTTAAGGCAACAATATCCTCGAGATTGTCCCAAACAGCATGGAAAGACCTACCTTATTCTTTTTGAAATATTGTAATCCTAGAAATGGGAGTGTGGATCTGACAGGGTACATTCTGATATCAACAAACTGTTTTCAAAGAGTTCACATCAGTTCTGCTCTAAGAACCTCTCCTGCGGTGTTTGAGAGGTTCTGTTTCTTCACACCAAAGCTAATGTGGGTATTTTAAAACTTCTTAATCCTTTGGAATTTGATAGATGACAAACCACAGTGTTTTACTTTTTATTTATTTATGGATAAGTGTGAGCATATACGTTTTTCTTTTTAAGCAATTTTAATGTCTCTGATTTCTACTTTTCTGTGTGTATGTGTGTGTTAAAAATATATTTATTGCCATTATAGGTTCTTGGAGGTGCGATTTAGCAAAACCAATTCAAAATTAAACCTCATATGTCTCTTGACTCATCAAACTGACTTCTGGTTATTTAACCTATACAAATAAAAACATAGGATTATATATATACACACATATGTATATTTAATAGATATATGCATATATATATATAAAGAAATGCTTAGCTGCAAAATTGTGATATCAACAAATCTGGAAGCAACTTGAATACCCATCAGTATGGGAATGCGTGAATAAATTTTAACTACCCTTAATGAATTGCTGCTTTTAAAATGAGTGATATATATATATGCGGGGAATGTCAACTCAGACAATCTCTGTAGTAGTAATCAAAACGAAAAATTCAACAGGCCCTTTGAACAAGCTATTCCATTTATACGAATTTATCCTGGTGCGTAGGCATCAAAAAACGTTAAGTAAAAAAGTAGAGATCTCTCTCAGCCAAGTCCGCCGCTCGCGGCCACACCCCCGGGCTTCGCACCGCCCTAGCCCCGCCTTCCCGGCTTGATCGTTGTTCCCCAGCCCCGCCCTCCATCCGGGCCTCGCCCCGCCCCAGCCACGCCTTCTGGGCCTGGGCCTCGTCTCCAGCCCCGCCCCCGGGCCTCGCCCCGCCCCAGCCACGTCTTCCAGGCTGGGTTCTCGTCTCTAGCCCCGCCCCAGCTACGCCCTCAGGGCGTAGTACCCGGCCCCGCCCCTGCTCCTCGTCCCACCCACCCCGCCCCAACCACGCCTTTGGGGCGTGATCCTAGTCCCCTGGCCGGGCCTCATCTCGCCCCAGCCGAGTCCGCCGAATCCCTCACCTCCCCTGCCACGCCTTCCGGGCTTGGTCCTTGTCCCCTGCTGGGGCCTCGGAGCCTGTCCCGATCCCGGGCTGGTCCAACCCCAAGACCCAACCACGTTCCCGCGAGAGGAAAACCGACTTTCTCTGCCTGCTGCCTCGGCGCCCCCAAGGCTATCCCGGACCTGGTGTCGCTTCGGCCGGAAGCGGAAGTGCGTGTCGGGGGCATCATGGCGACTGTTGCCGAACTCCCGGACTCGGTCCTGCTGGAGATCTTCTCTTACCTCCCGGTACGGGACCGGATCCGCATCTCCAGGTGCGGCCCCGCCTCCACGGGGGGAAGGGCCGGGCGGAGAGCGCATCTGGAGAAGCGGATCCGGTCCCCGCGGGACCGGGGTGTTCTAACCGCGAGTCCCCTCCCCCAGGGTCTGTCACCACTGGAAGAGACTGGTAGATGACCGGTGGCTGTGGCGACACGTCGACCTGACGCTCTACACGGTAGGAGGGGCCGGCCGGTCGGGCCTAGGCTGCGTTTGGGTTGACCAGACCCCGAAGACCACCCTTCTTACCCTGGCACCGTGTGTCGGGGTCAGGGCTCTGGATTTCGATCCAGGCAGTTCGGGGCCTATCCCAGTGCCGTCGCCTTCCTGCTCCTCTCCGACCTCTGGGCCTCAGTTTCCCCGTCCCCGAAATGGGAATAAAGAACAGTACTACGACAGTCCTGCCGGGTCCTTTGCCCACCGCCCAGTGAAAGCCAATATACTGAGACAGCAAGCCTTGCAGCAGGGAAAGAGATGGGAGTAATTTCTCAAATCCATCTCCCTAAGAATTTGGGAGAAAGGGTTTCTAAAGATAGTTTGGCGAGCAAAAAAGGGCTGGGGAATTGGGTCTGCTGATTGGTAGGGGTTGAGCTCCTAGGATTGGAATGCAGAAATTATCTTCTCAGTGGAGAGGTTTCCTGGGTAGGGGGTTTCAGGACTGTATATAACAAAACATCCATAGATATAGTCGTTGCCCTTTTTGAATTCCTCTTCATAAGGAAAGAACCACTATTATAAACTGAATTCATATCCTTCCTTTTATGGCTGTATTAACGTCATATATGTATGTCTGTAAGTAATATACAGTGTTGTTAATGTGTTTCTGAAGTTTAGAAAATGCTATTCTATCTAGATAATGCTATTTGTGACACTTTCAGTAGATTTAGGGGGTACACGTGGGTTTTGTTACATGGATGTATTGTATAGTGGTGAAGTCTGGGCTTTTAGTGTGCCTGTCACCCGAATAGTGTACATTGTACGCAATAGGTAAGTTTTCATTCTTCACCCCTCTGTCACCCTCCCCGCTTCTGAGTCTCTGATGTCCTTTATACCACTCTGTGTGCCATGTGTACCCATAGCTTAGGTCCCGTTTGCAAGTGAGAACATGTAGTATTTGCTTTTCTATTCCTGAGTTATTTATGGTGATGGCTTCTGGCACCACGCAAGTTGCTGCAAAAGACATTATTTAATTCTTTTTTATGGCTGAGTAGTACTCCATGGTATATATTATACATACCACATTTTCTTTATCTACTCATCGGTTATGGGCATGTAAGATGATTTTGTATCTTTGCAGTTGTGAATTGTGCTGTGATAAACATACGAATGCAAGTGTCTTTTTGACATAATGATTTCTTTTCCTTTGGGTAGATACCCA
>RJWJ010026690.1:0-22794 GCA_004363605.1 Indri indri | reverse complement strand
CCCCTTTATTCCGCCTAGTGGCAGAGGCAGGCCCTTTGGCGTGTTGCGTGTGGAGGGGTCGAGTGGCCTGGCGGAGTGGGTGGTTATGGTGTCTCGGATCACAGCTCTACAAAAAAGAAAAAAAAAAAAAAAGAAGAACACGGCCCCTTTACTCCGCCAAGTGGCGGAGGCAGTCCTTTAGGGCGGTGCGTGAGGCGGAGGGATCGAGTTGCCTGGCAGAGGCAGTGGTTATGTGTCCCAGGTCTCAGTTTTACATGCGGTCTCCCTCAGATCCCCCTCAGTTCCCCGTCACCTTGGTGGGCAGCGCAGCGACTGAATGGAACAGGGCCTCTGGAGACCGCCTGGAAACTCCGCAGAAGTATCGATCTTTCTCCCTTTTCCACCCTATCGGAGGCGGGGCTTGAGTCGCGGGCTGGGACAGACTATCCACAGATTCGGGAGAAAAAGTGGCTTCGCATGCCGCTCTCCTCCTCAAAGGGCGCGACCGGCTCTGCCACGGCTGCAGCGGCTCTGAGTCAGGCCATTGCCTGGGAAACAAGCCCCAGTGTCTAGAGGCTTTGGGCTACCCCAATGGCGGGTGCCCGCCCACTGCTGGTCAGCGTTGGAGTCGACTGCACTGGGAGGGCGTCTGGAGCCAGGGTCCGCCATTGCCATCTCCCTGAGCTGCCTCCCAGAGCCGCCCGCTGAGCCCGCCGCCCCGCAACACACAGCGACTCTGAACTGATCCGCGGGAGGTCTCTGTGCTGTGTCTCTCCCAGCGCCCGCCAAACTTTCAGCGATTTCCATGGGCAGAGCCTCTTTTATGGAGTTCCCCTCCCCCGATCTGGTCCTGGCGGTCGCCTGTGGTGCGAAGCCTGTCTCCAAACTCCCCCCCCCCACCCGTGGGCTTGGGCAGCATCCGATCTGGGAAGCGCCGCTCGGGTCAGTCCCTCCCCTCCGACGCTGACCCAGTGCGGCGCTCCCGCAAATTCAAAATGGACCCCGCTCCTGTCTCCACTTCCCACTGCTTGTCTGTCGGTCAGTGCCCGATTCACACAGACTTCTGGCACTTCCCTGCCTGCGTGGGAGTGGGGTTTGGTAAAGGAAGAGTCCTCTTCCTGTGAGTCAGATCTCACTGCCCGGGCCAGCCCGCCGACGGGTGCGGCCGACCCGAGCTGCGCTCCCCACTGTTTGACCCTCTCTCTCCGGTATTTGAGATTGCTTCTCCACTTCACCTTGTTTTTCCGTAGCCCTGCTTGTCCCTCGCTGCTTCTCTGTAGATTCACGAAGCTGTTCCTACGGGAGAGCGCCTCACTCGCGTGTGGGTGTCCGTGTTCTGCACCTCCCACTCAGGGAGCAGAGAGCCAGGAGGTCATCCCCTAATCCGCCATTTTTCCAATCTCTCTGTTTCTATTATCTTAATATTATAAACAATGTTGCAGTAAACATGTTAATACATAGTATTATATATACTTGTCTCATTATCTCCATATAATGTATTTTTAAAATAGAATGATTACATTTAAAAATGAATATCCCAAATCTTTATATGTATTTTCTTAATGTCTTCAAAATGTTTGTACCAATTTTTACTCTTACCAAATAAGCATCTTTACACAGTCAGCACAGACACTGATACAGGGCATACAAAAAGATGAAAGTATTTTATTTTATTTTTATTTATTCCAAAATATTAAGGGGGTGCAATGTTTTTGTTACATGGATACCTTACATAATGCTTAAGTTGAGAATTTTGGTATGTCCGACACCAAAATAGTGTTCATTGTAGTCAATAGGTAAGTTTTTATCCCACACCCCTCTCCCCCACTTCTTGATTTCCAATGTCCTTTATATTGCTTTGTGCCCATGTGTATCCATTGTTTAGCTCCCACTTATTAGTGAGGACATACGGTATTTGGTTTAGAAAGTCTAAGACCAAGGTTCTGGTAGGGTTTGGTTTCTGGTGGGGGCTTTCTTCTTGGTTTCCTGATGATGGAAACTTTCTCACTGTGTCCTCACATGGTGGGGGTGAGGAGGGAGGGAGAGAGAGAGAGAGAAAGAGAGAGAGGAAATGTCTTTTATAAAGGCACTAATCCCATCATTAGAGCCCCATCCTCATGACCTCATCTAACCCTAATCACCTCCCAAGGTCCCCATCTCTCAATACCATCACAATGGGGGTTAGGGCTTAGGGCATCAACATATAAATTTGAAACAGGCACTTCAATCCACAGCAGGAATATAACAATTTTTTCCCAAATGGATAGATACTAGACCAAATATCACCTATTAAATAATTCAGCATTTCTGCACACTTTTGAGATACCATCTTTACCATAAATTTTCATATAGACATCTGTTTCTTATCTCTCATTTATGTTGCATTTCTCTGTTTATCCATTCCTGTATTCAATACTGTTTTTACTTAATATGAACTTAGGGTATATTTATTTAGGCTTTTTATCTTTCTAAAATTTATACCCAGGATCATATAGTTATACTTCCAGATGAATACAGAATCAAGTTACAAAACATCCATTGAAATTTGAATTGAAAATGTTTTAAATTTATAGATGAATTTGGAGCAACTTGACATCTATACAACACTGAGATTTCCCATCCACATTCTATATCTCTTAATTTGTATGTCATCTTTTGTATACTTCATGAACTTTCTATAGTTTTCATTATATTATTCTTACGGCTTTTGTTGATACCATAGATACATTACAGTTTTATTGTTATTATAAATATAATTTTTACATTTTCTAATCCTTATATTTGTATTGATATAGATTTAGGTGTGGAGAAAAATGGCTAAAATTAAAATAGAACAATAAAAATATAATTTCACGTGCAATTTCATGGCTGGAAGAACACTGGACTGGGATGTGAGATTCTATTCCCATTCTACCATGAATTTGTTATGTACTTATACTATGTAACTTGTCATTTAGTTTCACTGATTCTCAGTTTTGTTTGTATGACTCAAACTGTAAAATAAGGCCCGACCATAGAGATTTCTATACCATATTAAGTGAGTTGCATTATTTTGTTTGATTTACTAATCTATTGTAGGCCTGGCCTTCAGGACATGCGGTGTTTGCAGACTACACCAATCCTCACACAGTACAGTGGTGGATCCAGATGTGTAGGGAATTTAAGAGCATCCTTGATTATGATGGAATCTGTATTATAAGTCTAAACTTATTATTTTAAAACTTTATCTCTGGTGAAAGAGTGAAATGTTCAGTCACTTGTTTTTTTCAACTAGCAAGCCTTGGAAGGTGAAAATTCTCCTACCCTATTTCCCTATTCTCATCTCTAATGCAGCGCTGGAAGGGAGAACTACTTTCTCCATGACTGGCAGCATCTGTGTCTGCCAGCTGGATCATTGCTTCATCTTACTCTGGGGCTTATTTATGCTTTCATTATCATTTATGCCTACTCTATGAAAGGCAGTTGGGAGGCAAAAGTTGGGGAGATAGGTGACAAACAAGCTATTGTGTGACCATGACAGAGCAAGCACCAAATGCAATGGGAACACAGATGAAGGGCATTGACCTCTGGTGAATTGAAGTCACATCTGGGGAAGTCCAGGAAAGCTTACTAATAGAGGTGATGGTTAAAGGTGCTGGTTAATAGAGGACTGACCAGTGAATAGAGTTAGCAAAGTTACAGCAGGTTGTGGGTGTGAGTGTGTTTCAGGTAATGGGAATAGCATATGCAAGAGTGCAGAGGCAAGAGACCCTAGGGAGGTGTTGATAGAGTACGACTGGGACAATTGCCAGTTGCATGCCTAAGAGGCCCCAATCTGCCAGAGAGACGCTTGCAAACAGAATCATGTGGCCAGAAGACTGAGTGAAAACTAGAGAACTCCTGCTCTTCAACAGAAGGGAATTTTTCTCTATATGTGGCATAATTTATTATTTCTGTGCCATTGCTCATGCTTTCCTTCCCATTTTCCCTCATTCCCACATGTTCAAATCCTATGAGCCCATCCACATGCAGCCTCCATACCAACTTCTCCATGGAGCCTTCACTGGTACCCTTACTAGAAATAATTCCTGTTTTCTCTTATTTCAACAAACACATATTTATTGAGCACCTACTCCTTACGAGGACGCATTGGGGATTCATTCAGAAAAATTCTTGCCTTCATGGAGCTGACATTTTAGTGGGAGATACAGACAATAAACAAGATAAATAAGTAAAACATAGACTATGTTGGATAATAGTAACTGCCAAGGAGAAAAATTAATCTGGAAAGTGGAGTAGGAAGTTTGAGAACTTAATCAAGATTGGTCAGGGAAAGCGATAATTGATAATGAAGTCCAGAGGATGAGCTATGGGGATATTTGAGGGAAGAGCATTCAGGCAAAGGAACAGCAAGTACAAAAGCCCCAAAGCAGAGCAGGCCTGGCATTTTCCAGGAGCAATAAGGCCAGTGTGGCTACAGCAGTGTAACCAGGAGGAACAATTGTAGAGGAAAAGGTCACAGGAGTATAGAGACAGTATCATAAAAGGCACCATGGACCACTTGCGAGGTTTTTGGCTTTTACTTTGAGTGAGTTGTCTCCGGTTTTATGCTACATAAAACCACTGGAGGGTTTTAAGCAGAAGTTTTAAAAAGATTACTCTGGTTGCTATACTGAGAGTAGACTATAGGAAGGCAAAAACTGTGAAAACAGAGGTGAATCTAGGTTTTATGAAGCTTTATACAATTTGAGTAACTCTTTTCAGAAAATATTTAAAAACTACAAATAGAGAATTAGGTATTAAAGTATGAAAGGGGTCATGCAAACAAGTGGCCAGGGAACTTAAGTTTCTTTAGCTTCCAGATCAAACCATCTGGGCTCCTGTTGAAGAGAGAGACCTGGTAAGAAGCTATGGCAACATTCTAGGCAAGACAACGGTGGTGTAGCTTGAGATAGCAGCAATGGAGTGAATGAGATGTGCTCACATTCTGCATATATTTTCAAGATAAAATTAATAGGATTGGCCAACAGATTAGATGTGAGCATCAAGAAAAAGAAATTAAGAATGATCTATGTCCACAGCCATTGGAAGATTAGAATTGCTGTTCACAGACCAGAAATGGGTGGTATATCTCTTCCTGTGTGGTGACATTTATAGATTTGTAAAACCATTTCTCATTTGCCAGTCTATGCTATTTGAGACCAGGGACACTATCTTGTTTATTTCTATGTCTCACAGAGCTCCTAGCTTACCACCCCACACATTTAGAAACTTAAAATATGTCTGTGGAGTGAATGATTTTTATGTACTCTGTTCCCTCAATGGGAAGTAAGAAATCTATACCCATTATTTTATTACTCAATAAGTTCTTGTCTTTATGAAAGGACATGAATGAACCAACCAATTTTGGGACAGGCCAGCATCCAGGATGTGAAAAGAATAGTCTTAACTACCCACCCTATGTACCTGGTAAGTAGACTGAAAATGCTAAATGATTTTGAAACATTTTTATATCTTGTACAGAAAAGTCTCTTTAGTGCTATTGGTTTGTCTTAGGAAAGTATAAACTCACCGATCTAGGAATAACAAGCTCATAGCTCACCAATCTAAGTAAGAATAATATGGAAAGCTCAAAACTCATATGTGTGCCTATTATACTTCTTTGGTAGGAAGGCCTTGGAATGATTGAGAATTGTGTTCTCACTTGTCTAGGCAGGAGCTAGAGATTCCCTTTTTTGGCTCTCCTATCACAGAGGCAGGATATGGTATTGCTGCTGACTCTCAGATCACTGAGTTCTTCTCTTTGGCTACAAGGTCTGATCAACTTATAATTCCCACATTTTTTGCTATTTCTGTAACTAAAGTACAATAGAAAATGCTACATGATAGAAAAGTCTCGAAGTAGAGTTTAATTGAGAAATAGAGTTTTGCGGTCAGAGAGGCTTAACCTTGGCTGCAGAATTCTAGTTTGAGTGATTACAGCTTTTCATTTACACTTCCTTTGCAATTACAGACATTTTCATGTGCAGGAATTCAGTTCCCAGTGAAACCATGACAAAAGAGAAAAGCAAAACTGAATAAAATCCAGTTTAGAGAACTGATAAACCATTAAGTTCCACACACCTTCCTCAAATCCTGGAAACACTGACTTCCCGCCTCATTTTATTTGTTAGGCTAAAGAAATGGTGTGCGAAAATTATTCTCTTCTTGTATTGTTTTATGAAATATCTAAATGAAAATATCAAGTAGGCAGCAAGATACGTAAGTCTGGAGAAAAGTGATCTGGGCTTGAGATAAAAAACTGGGAATTATATGCATTGAAAATGGGATGGATGATTCCATGCACTGAGAATGAGAGAGAGTGAAAAACGAAGTACAAAAATGGGCTTCCCAACCCTGAACCTAAGTGACCCTGCACCCCGACAATTAGGCTTTTGTACAGAAGAAATAGCTAAGAGAACAAATGGAAGTGATTGGATAAAGAGGAAGAAAGGCAGAATGAGTGATTTCTTATGAATCAGCTGAGAAAACTGCACAGTCATTGCTATCAGATGCTGCCAAAAAGTCAAATACAATGAGTGCAGAATGTGTTCAGAGCATCAGTGGTGGCTCAGGGGATGAGCGGCAGGAGGTAGGGGTCCACAGAAGAATGTGACCAGACTTGAGCAACATAGAGATGGATACTATTAGTTTCAGTGGAGTAGAGGGAATGGATATCAAACTAAAATCAATTAGAGAGTGAAAGGGAGGTGAGGAAATCATAGACAGAGGAGTAAACAGAGCTTGAGTAGGTAGTTTGGTTCTGAAAAGGAGTAGAGAAATGGGGCTGTAGCTGAGAAGAATGTGAGTAAAGAAGGATATTGTTTTATAGTCTTGGTTTTTAAGAAATGGGAGATACTAGATTATGTTTGTTTCCTGTTAGGAATGAGCTAATAGACTGGATGAGGTGGCAACACAAAAGAAAAAGGAGTTAATCCAATGACGGAAGTCACTGAAAAGAGAGCATAGGATAGCCCCAGTTGTAAGTAGACAGAGCTTTAACAGAGCAGGACCACATTCTTATTTTTGCTGGAGGAAGAAGAAACTGCATGCACATAAATTTAAGGGTTAGGTGGTAGGAGAATGAAGATCTTCCTGTTAGAAAAACTTCGATTTTAAAGACTTGGTCATTAGTGGGAGTGACATGGGGAGTGTGATTGAACTTGGGGAGTAAGAAACCTGAAGAGAAAGGAGAATACGAAGGCGATATGACATATCAGAGAGGCAGAGTGTTACGAAAGAAGTATAGTGGTGTTTTCGGGACATATTGGGAATTCATTTGAGGTTTGCATTTTTGAAGCAAAGGATGAGGAAAAATAGAATGGAGGAAGCTTGGGTTTTTAGAAATGAAAATGTCATACTGCTCTTTGAACTATATTTGATTAAAATGTCAGGGAGTCCATGAAATCATAGATGATAACTTTAGCAATGAGACACCTGTGTGCTAGCGTACAAAGTGGTATGGAAGCACTTGCCCAGGAAGGCAGCTTTCATGACACAAGGAACATGACAACATGACACAGGGAACAAGTGTGGGCATTAGTGTCACACCGGCTCCAAATCCTGGCTCAGGCGCTTTTCTAGGCTTGTGAACTTAGACAAGGTCTTTAAATTCTTTTGACTGTAGAATGGGGATATGAATACTATTTGCAAGTTAAGGATTTAAAACATGATATGTAAAGCAGGTGAGTGACATACAGTAAGTATACAATAATAGCTACCATTGTATCTATTACAAACAATTTAGGAGAATTTAAATGTAACTTCAAATGCTTTGCCAAACTCTGCAAATAAGCAACTAATATAGCTGATGATTATTATAACAATTTTCTATCATCTTCATTGCTCCAGAGTATAAAGCCAGAACTGGCTGTGTAAAAGAGCCCTCACTTTTACCCTCCCTGGAATAATTCTTCCACAGTGATGGCCTCATGTTTATCTATATTATTCCTGGTTTATATTCTTTTAAAGGACCAATCTATAACTATGTGGAATTTGAAAAAGAGAAAGAGTATGAATTCGAGAAGAAAGAGATTGTTAATACCAACTGGGGACATGAAAGAAAGAAATAAGTCCAGTTTAGCTCTCAGATGCATTCTCTCTAAAACAGATTATTGTAAAAAGTATTGAAGAAATCCGCTTGCAGTCCAAGCGAGTGTTACCAAGACACTGAGCCTAACAGCTGTAAAGACCTGATGCAGTTGTCTGATAAATATTCTTATTCCCTGTGCTATTTTTAACCAATATTAAATTATTTTTATCTCTTTACAATTCGACAATCTAAGGTTTTACCATTTTGTGTAATCTTTTTGATTGGTAACTGTTTCTGATTGTATAAAGTTAGGCTTTTCAGATAATTACGTGTTATATTCTGGTTAAAGTACAGGAGTTCTATAATTACCCCCCACACTTCTGTGGGTAATTATCTACATTTGTAACATCCTTTTCTTTGTGGCTGAGCAGGTTTGCTCTACTACGATGTAGTTACTGCTTAAAATGTTCTCTCAGGAGTGAAAGAATATGATGAGGTAGCTGCCTTCATCTGCAGGGGATAAGAAGATTTTTACACAATGTCTACATTCCTGTCATTGTTTTATGTGTGCTATAAATGGCTTTAACATGTGCTGAACTGAGTATGCAGTTACATTTAAGCCACAACTGATAGCCGAAATAAGATGATTCAGCTGTGCTTTATATATCAAAAAATCATTAAGAGTTTCATTAGACTTATTCTCAAGTATGTAGATTTGGAAATTAAATGTCAAGAGGTTCTACATTTTTTTAGAAACATGTTCTCTTCAGAATAATAACAGGTTGGGGAAAAAGTTTATGGTAGAAACAGTGATTCTTTAAATGGACAAGATTCTCCCTCCCCCACTTCTTTCAAGAGGAACCAAAGTCTTTTAGTATTTATGATCTTATGTATCTTCAAAATGTATAACAAAGACAACTTAAAATATAAGTATCTCAATTTTGAATATCTAAAAAGAGAGGCAAACATTCCAAGGCAGCAGAACCCGGACTAGAATTAAGTTTCCTTGCATATTAGACTCCTTTAATCCTTGCTGCCATGCCAAACAAAATGCATTTTAAAAAGTCATAAAAGCTGAAATTAATGATTCTAAGGGAAAAAGCCAAGAAGTTTCAGAAAAATAAGGGTAGAGCGACTCCCAGGGTGATCTGTACAAAGGAACCCATCAAAACTGGTGTATAAAGAGCTATCTTCAAGTAGACTTACTATAAGTCAAGCCTTTATGATACACATTGGATACATTTTGAGAGATGTGATTTAACTTTGAGAATCTCTGAATCTATGTACAAAAGGGATATGTATATGACAGACTTTAGGAATTCTGACACTGTTTGAATATTAGGAACATGTATGTCCATGGCTCACGCATTCCCAGCAGCACCATTGCTGGGGCCATTTCGTCTGTAGCCAAAACATACCACTAACCTCTTCCACTGTGAAATCACAGTGGACCTGTTAAAAGAAAAATGTTTGCCCAGGTGTTGCAACTTTTGCCTCAGTGCTGCATGTTCTGCGGCTTTCAGCATATAACCCCTTTTCATCAGGGTCTTTCAATAGTCTCTTCTTTCCCAAATGGCAGTTTTTATATCCATAATACTCTAGGTTTAAAATTTTAATACTATTAAAATATATGATAAGAACGATCTTGAGATGGGTGCTTTCCAATGCTGTGAGGTGATAAATCACTTATCAGGTCCCCCATAATTGGTACCATCTTATCAGTGAGAACACTTAGAACTTTTGCCATGTGGATTAATTTTCTGTTACTACACTAACAAATTAGTAGAAATTAAGTAACTGAAAAACAACACAAATTTATTATTATCTTATAGTTCTGTAGGTTAGAAATCTGCCATGGGGCTCACTGGGTTAAAATGAAGGTATTGGCAGAGCTGCCTTCCTTTCTGGAAACTCTGGGGGAAGATCCCTTTACTTCCTTTCCAGCTCCCACATTCCTTGGCTTTTCCTCTATCTTCAAAACTGGCGATGTTGCATCTCTCTCTGACCCTTCCTCCATCTTCATGTCTTTCTGAACACAACTGGTAAAGATTTTCCCATTTATGGATTCGTATCATTGGACTGGACCCACCTGAATAATACAAGACACTCTTTCCATCTCAAAGTTCTTAATCTTTTAAAAAATTAATTTGTAATAATTATTTACATATGGGGCATATAGTGATGTTTCATACATATAATGTATCGTGATCTGATCAGGGTAATTAGCATAGCTATCATTTCAAACATTTATCATTTCTTTGTGTTGGGAACATACAATGTCCTCTCTTCTAGCTATTAATATTTAAAATGTGAAATATATTATTATTAACTGTAGTCATCCTACAGTGCTATAAAACACCAGAACTTATTTCTCCTATCTAGCTATAATTTTGGATCTTTTGACAAATCTTTTCCTATACCCCCTTTGTCCTACCCTTCCCAGACTCTAGTAACCTCTGTTCTACTTTTTACTTCTATGAGATCAATCTTTTTTTTTTAGTTTCTGAATATGAGTGAGAACATATGGTGTTTATCAAAGTTCTTAATCACATCTGCAAAATCCCTTTTGCCATGTAAGGTAACACTTACAGGTTCCAAGGGCGAACAGCATGGGGAGCTATTGTTCTGCCTACCATACCATGACTGCAAGCTTTGCTACTATCTAGGCTTCTTTTGCTCATATTTAAATGCAGTAGACTTTATTCTTATTTTGGTACCAAATTGTGCACAAACCTTTCTCAACCAGATTATTACATTTCTTGGACTTGATAATTTTTTAGAAAACCCCTCCTCAATCTTTTCCTGCTAAGCCTGACAACTTTCTTACTCATTAAACTCTCTGGATTTCATAAGACACCATCCTAATTTAAATCATGACTATACAGGAAGTATTGCATTACTTTATTTCCTTTAAAACAAACCGTGTTTGTTTCTTAGCCCCCATTCTGCCCTTCCCAGGTGGAAAAATCTTTCTTATTACTGGAGTACTCTTCTTTCTGCTCTCAGTGTTATGCGAAGAGCCTAATCATTTTCCAGCAGAGGAAAGCCATTTGAGATCTTTCAGTCTTTGGTTTCTGTGGAGATGCAAGTCCAGTCGTTCAAGCCCTATGATGTCTGCCTAAATTCCTGTCCTGCTGTTTCTCTGCATGCACATGGGAGATCTTTGCAGGGCTGGAGAACCTTGGATTCTACAAGTACTGATAGCCTCCTGAAGTGCTCTATATACCCATTTTTCTTCAAATGTCTTTTCTCTTCTCTAGGGTACTGTGAAAGTGCACACCAAAGGCAGAGCACCAAATCTCTTATCTCCTTCTAGGGCCTTAAAATTATAATAGCATCCCCTATTGTCCAGCCTTGGTGAATTGCTTTTTTCCCCTCACTGCCTTCATCATATTCAAACACCTCTTTCTCTTAATCCCCCCTCCCCCAATATAATGTCCTTAAAAAAATTAGATTTCTGGAGGTGAAACTTGGAAATAAATTAGTCTGCTGAGAATTACTGCTTTTCAGAAAGCCTTCACAAACATCTGTTGAAATAAAGGAGACATCTTGAAACATCTTGAAACAATGGGGAGAAATATATTGTTAGAGCAAAACACAAGTTAATAATTTGAAAAATATATTGTTAGAGCAAAACACAAGTTAATAATTTGAAAAAAGCTAAAGCCATGCTATAGCTTACTTGCTAGTAGAGATTTATGTCACTCCGGGGCTGCTCTTATTAATTCTTCAGCAAGATGTGCACAACGGCTTCACTCCAGTTTGCAATGAATGCCTTGAGATTAGGCTTCATAAGTTTAGGCTAAACAAACAGAGTCCTAGTAGTCAGGTTGAGACTATACTTAGAAGACCTAAATTGTACAAGGAGACAATGTAAAATTAGGGAATACTTTTATTTCATATTAAATATTATCAATTCATAATAATATTTATTCTTAATGTAAACATTAGTAATGCTTATTAATACAGTAAGTAAACAAGTAATAAAATAAAAAGAGCTATTATTTATATTCATTTAATTTAATTCTCACAATATACCAATGAAGTAAGAATTACTAGTTCTGTCTTCCAGATGAAGAAACTGAGGCTCAGAGTAGTGAAGTACCTTATTCAAGGTCACAGTGTCAGTTAATGTCAGTGTCAGGAGTTGAGCTCAGGTCTATCTGATTCCAGATCTGGACTCTTTTATTACATGGATACTGCTCATAATGACATGTATTCACCAGTAAGTGTCTATCTGGAGGTCCAAGCTGAGCAGGGCTGTCACTTAAGTAGGAAGCTGACACTAGAAACTGAACTTTGATCATTGATTGGAGTTTGTTTGACAGAATCCCATCCAAGCAGGCAGACAGATACAAACAACCATGCCAGTCTTGCTTATGTCTGTAATCTCTAGTCAGTTTGAAAACCTCTCAAATTCATTGCCATTTTATTTTATTCAAATAATGCAGAAGATTATAAAGCAGTACAAAAAGGCAAATCCTTTTCATACTTCCCTTTGCATTACGGTAACTGTTGTTGAGTTAATATTCTGTATACCCCAAGGCATGGGGAAAAATAATTTTTCAATCAAAGGCAAACTTTTCTCCAAACTTAAATAAAATGATAAAATATGCTACATTAAAAAACAACTTTCTTTTTACAAGCACTTTGAAGAATCTCTTCCTAGAGAAAATATCTTTTAATAACCTTTCTGAACTATTCCTCTACTTTTCACATTTTAGACTTTTATGCAGCAAATTTTTTCTTTCTGGCCTTGCTTCAGCTATGTAGTTCAAATATATTTCAGAGATGGGTATTAGACATTTTTTCTCAGTTGGTATGATATTATAAAAAATATATTTTGGGGGTGCCCACAGGGTGCAAGACACTATTCTTGATTGTTTACATCTCTCACCTCTGACAGAAATGGAAAAGCAGAAGAGGGTGGGCTAGTCCCTATTGCAAATAGTTTTTTAGAAAACAATGATTAATTTCCAGTCATTTATCTTATTTGTTTCAACAATCAGTTATTAATAATTTGGAGAGAGGAGTCCTTTCCTGTCCTAATCTCACCTTTCCAGAAAGTTTGAGTTTCTGCCAAAAGTGGATGAGACCCTTATTCCCTTTAGTGAGTATGCAGAAGCAATGATTCTTAGAACACGTAGGAGACATTAGTGATACCTAGAATTTTCCCTGCTTAGTTATGGCAATGCTCAAATTGTCTTCTACAATTGTGAAGTCTATTTTTAAAAATCTTCAGGAAGAAAATCATTACTTAGTCCAGCATTTTTTTTTAGATAGGCTCTCACTCTGTTGCCTGGGTAAAAATGAATGCAGTGGTGTCATTATAGCTCACTGCAACCTCAAACTCCTGGGCTCGGACAATTCTCCTGCCTAAGTCTCCCAGGTAGCTGGGACTACAGGTGTGTGCCACCACACCTGGCTAATTTTTTTTCTATTTTTTGTAGAGATGGAGTCTCGCTCTTGCTCAGGCTGGTCTTGAACTCCTGGCCTCAAGCAATCCTCCTACCTTAGCCTCCCAAAGTGCAAAGATTACAGGAATGAGCCACCGCACCTGCCAACTTTTTCATATATTTGACCTAATCTTTATGTGCCTTATACCTCTTTCCTCTTATTCAATAATTTGTAGAAATGAGAGATTGTTTTCTAGTTACTGTGCCCTGTGTAAGAATCCTTTATATGCTTACCTCAGGATCACTCATTCGGCAAATATTTGTTAATCATTCACTGTCTGTTATGCACAGGATAAGACACTTATCATCAGTTCTATTTGTCCAAGGGGCTGGGCCCACAAACCTGAAGGACAGCTGTCGCTAAGACACATACAGTCTAGTGAAAGTGACCAACTGTAAAAATAAGGTAAAATATAATCGGAGAGTTCCACATGACAACGGCAAAATGAAGCCACACCCATAATTTCGCATCCTTAGTAATTAATAAAGTGGTAAAAGCAAAATTTTGTCAGTAGCAACCAAAAAAGGAAGGGGAATTCTGTCCTATGCCATTACTTTCAAAAGTGGCAGAGGAGGATGCCCTAGCTTATAGATTCCCTGAAAAACAGAGCCTGAGGCAAGGCTTGTCTGGCAAAGACGTTATTGTGAGGAGGGAAGCAATGTTAAGGCAGGAAGGGTAAGGGCAGAAGGGAAGTGAGGCTGGGAAGAAGGGAACGCAAACCCAGGGTGGCATTTTACTGAATTGGCCAGAACTTCACAAGAAAATATTAATACAACCAGTTGCTCAGTCATCTTAATTTTTGTCAGTCTGGTGAGTATGAAATGTCAGTCCATTATGAATTTAATTTCCATATCTTTGATTATAAGGGAGAGTAAACATTTGCCCTCTTCATTAGTTCTTCAGGTTTTATTGACCTATTTTCAAGGGTTTTTCCCAGTTTTCTGTTGAAATGTGAGCTTTATTGCACTGATTTTTCAGTTATATGTGTTACAAATATCTCTAGCAATTTCTGGTTTATCTTTTTACTCCCTTTTTAGTATCTTTTGTTGAACACAAGTTCCTAACTAAAATATGGTTACATTTATCAATTCTTTTCTTTATCAATTTGTAATTTAAAAAATATTTTTCCACCCATGGTTATAAAGGTATTTAAAAAATATTTTATAGCTTTTCCCTTTCACATTTAGGTGAGCTGCTTGGAGTTGATTTTAAGCAGTATGAGGTAACAATTTAACTTCATTATTTTTTTCTATGTGGAGGAAGAATTGTCTCAGAACCAATGAAAAGTTTATCCTTTCTCCCACTGGTCTGCACTACTCACTTTTTCTTACGATAGATATCCACGTATACTACCTACTGCTTCTGGGCGACTTTTTCTGTTCCTTTGGTTCATTTTTCTTTCCCTTCACCAATATGATACTGGCTTAATTTCTACTGATTCATAATAAATCTAGAAATAAGGTGGGGAAATAAGTCTTTCCACCTTGGCCTTCTTTAATAGTATTTTGGCTGGTGTTGCCATTAAATCCATTTGGAAAAAATCAATATCCTTTTAATACAGAGTTCCCAATGATATGGCATTTTTTTCCCTTTATACTTCTTTTAAAATTACTTTTGGTAGAATTTTATAAAGTCTTTGTGAAGTTTATAATGTCTTTGTGAAGTAATCTTATTTCCAGGTTCTCTGTATCATACTATTTTAAATGCCCTCTTTTTAAAATCATTCTACTTACTATTTGTTGCTGTTTTATGGAATGTAGTTGTTTTGAGTTTATATACTGCTTTTTTATTCAGAAAAATTGCTATACTGTCACATTGATTATCATAACTTATGTGTTGATACTTTAGAATTTTCTATGTAGACAATTTTATCTTGTATGAATTATTCATCCAATTGGTTTCTATTCTTATCCTTTCATCTTTGATTTCTTTTTCCTTGACTTATTGCTAGATGAGAACTCCAGGACAAGATTGAACTGAAGTGGTGACAGCTGGTACCCTCTTGTTCCCAGTGTCAATGAAATATTTTTACTATTTCACAATTACGTACGAAATTGTTTACCGGTATTTTTGTAGATAAGCTTAATAAGATTAACAAAATTTCATTTTATTACTGTTTAACAAAGAGATTTTTAAATTAATAATGAAGTTGAATTTTATCAAACACTTGTTTTATATTTGTTGAGATGATTATATTCTTCTTTTCAAATATGTTAATATAGGAATTATGTTGATTGATTTTCCCAATGATAAGTTAGTTTTGTATTTCAGAGATGAATCCACATTGGTCTTGATACTAATATCCAACTATGTCTAAAATTAAAAACACAAAAAATTTTGTCATGTCAATATAACACTGTTTTCACAAATTAAAAAGACATTTGATGTACCTGGAGAGCTCATAGACTAGGGAGGGTGACCAACATGTAAACAAACATATAAAATACAAGGATATTTAAATTATGTTAAGAATGAATATTTATTTTATTTTATCCTTAGATATCACAGGTAGACTTTTGGCTGAGAAAACATTGTGCCCCGATTCCAAGACTTATCTGGGATATCATTATGATACACATTCTCTGTTTGGCTGGTCACAAGCAGCATCTACTTTCTCGTGAGTAGTTTGTAAATCTTCTTGAAATGTTTTATGTGTTTTAATATCCACAAATTATTATTAAAATGCCCTTTAACACATTGTTATGTGAGTTGTATTTAACTCAGGCTAGTTTTGAGTCTGGGGCCTTGTGAAGCAAAACCCTGCAGTTGGTTCATGAAAATCTTACTTGTTGATGTTCCTATTGTTACAATTAATATTGACAATTTAATTCTAAAAATGTGGATTGCGTTGCACATGACTCATGCACAGAACACGATAAAAAATAACAAATTAGAAGGATAGTTTTGTTTTAATAAAACACTGTGGCCCCAGGGAAAAAATTTTTTTTTCTAGTGTGGCAGTCAATGTGTTAAGACATAGGAAAAAAATCTGTTTATAGCAGATATTACATTTTATTATATCGTTTCTTAATTTTTTAAAAGATTCATAAATAATCTTTCTCTTCTAAAGTTTTATCTGGCTGATTTATTATTTCTATTAAAGTTCTCACTGATTTTACATGAATTTTTACTAACCTGTTGCAACAAGAGAAAAGCAGGGTAGAATGGCCTTTGTAGAAGCATAAAAACTTGTCTAAGACAGCCAAAGCTAAAATCTTGATTTCAGATAAATATTAGAGAAAATAGAATTTGGGGACAATTTTATAATGTAATTATATCTGTAATTGTTAACAAACTCCACAGTTTTTAAGGAGTTTGTACACTAATATTGCCTTTATCTTATTTTGACTAAATGACCTCTTATACCATCAGCTCTGAAGAGTCCTTTTTAGGCCTGATTAAATATTGATGTGTAAAGTTCTCACCACTACGTCCTAAGTCAGGATTTGTGCATGCTATTATACTAAGTGCAAGACAGCTCAAGCTTGGCTGACAAAGCCTTCTCTCTCCTGGAGTTAACAATCCCAAATCCTGAAGCACCTTCTCTGTGACCACCTGACTCATGCTGTTCTTTCATGAGAATATGCTGTGTTACGTTATTTCAATCTTTTTCTGTGTGTATCTATTAGGAGACTCTCCTAGTCTGTATGAGAAGAATTATTATAGCTTTATAGGCTCAGGTATAGAACACTATGTTTCTAGTTACTACATCCTTGTCTGTCTAAGACAGGTCTTCATTCCAATTCAGGTTTATTACAGTAGTTTAACAAGTTGTCATCAAGATGGGCAAAATAGATATGATTGATAGAGTCAGCCTATTTGATTTATAAAGTGAGCTCTCAGAAATACTGGTGTTAATGTATGAGGATCAAGATAGAACTCATTATTTTGGTTATATACGAGTATATTCCATTTTTATGTTTTGAAATATAGCTGTGTTTCTAGAACTATGAAGTTCAGGGAACTTAATGAATTTTTTTTGGTGAAAATGATAGATACTTAGAAACTGAAGATGAACATGAGTCATATAACAAGCCTCTCACTTTACTATTGAAAAATTCTTAGGTTTTGACTTGACTGAAAACAAAATGAATAAACTATATAAGTAAACGTGATAGACAAAGTTCTGAATATATATTTTAAAAATATGGCCAATTAAATATGTTGGCCAAAAAAATTATTCTTGGACTGATTTAAAAAAGATGTTATGTTTTCAATTGTATTAGGACTTGGCAAAAAAAATATTAAAAAAATAAAAAGAATACATAACATACATTGAATACATAACAATACATTAAAAATAAAATCATATGTTACTGCCATAAAACAGAGACAGTAAGTGGTTTATAACTCTTTTGGGTTTATTTATCCCATTTTAATATGGATTCTAAATTTCTATTAATAAGGCAAGGAATCAGTTTAGACTTTAGAATGCACCACTCACACCTAGGTTGCTCAAGAAACTGCTAGTTGCGTCTAACTCATAAAGGAGTTTAGGCAACAAGGAGAATGGGGAGGAAGGATAAAAGGAGGAAATTTAAACATGTATTTCTCTTCAGTGTTGAGAGTTAGCTTTCGGAACACTTCATATCTCAGGGAGAAAGTGAATATGACTTCTGAATTCTGAACTTAATGAAATTCAAACAATAAAAATGACTTTCCAAAACACACCTAATAAAAATAGTTCTAAGTGGAAGCATTAGCAAGATTCATCTTGACAAGGCAATAGAAGTGTTTACTGAATTTATCAGTAGAGCTTCTATCATTCAATTTAACAATCGGTCCCACTTCTATTTTCTCATTACTTTATCCTTGACAGACAAAATAATTGGTTCTGGAGTTCCGGGTAAATAATGGCTAAAACTGAGATTCAAGTTGTTTAACTAGGGTGAAGCAGACTTTAGGCTGCACTGCTAGACACAACTTACTTGTTATGTGCTAGCAGTTGTGAAAAAAAAGAATATGTATATATATATTCTTTTAAATACTATGACAACCTGTAAGTTAAGTATTATTAGCTTCATTTTATAGTATTTAAATAACATACTCAAAAGATTAACAAATATTTTACATGGAAGAGCTGATGGAGTTCAAACTAGATCTGTTGGATTGCCATGGCCATTTAAATTTATTCTTGGTTTATAGGTTTGATTAAAAATGGCTAAATATAGAAGTTAAAATTAAAAAAAATAACCAGAGCAAAAACTTATAATGCTGCTAAAAAATACACAAATATCATTTTTCATATACATGTAAGGATTCACCAGGTAAATACAATCAATTATCAAAAGAAAATTATTAGCATTTCCAACATTAGTATAAAGGCCGCCATGGCTGCCATATTAGAATCATGCAGAATTTTAAAAAATGCTGATGTCCATGTCCCATTCCTAGATATTTTGATTTAATTGACCAAGAATGTAGCCTTGGCATTATTTTGTTTTTTAAAGCTTCTAGAAGTTTCTAATATATAGCTACGGTTAAGAAACCTGGAACTATAGGATAGCTCACAAGAAGAGTTTAGTGTAAGAAAATTTGGTTTAGATGGTTAGCTTGGCTTTTAAGAGCTTCTTTTGTAAAATGTATATAATAATTTATCTATGACCTTTTTTTAATTCACTTTATTCCCTCCATTTCATGTTCATATGCATTTACACCTTTGATAAAATATTTGAATTATATGAATATTGAGGAAATGTTTATACATTTTAAAACCATGGGTTTTTTTAGTTAAAATAAATAAGATCATTTTCAAGTAATACTGAAGAAAGCTTTTCTAATGTTTTCTCTAGTGCTTCTCAAAATGCTACAGGAAAGCGGGCATTTGTTTTGAGCCGTTCAACATTTGTTGGGAGTGGGAAATACACTGGTCATTGGCTGGGTGATAACTTTTCACGGTGGAGAGACATGCATATGTCAATCATTGGAATGCTAGAATTTAATCTGTTCGGAATTCCATATGTAAGTTGTAAAATTAAACAATAACTATATTAAGGCCTATCTATTGATCAATATTATCTGGGGGTGCCAAATGTACTTCTATGAAGATGAAATGCACTCAAGTTGTTTTCAGGACATTGCAAAGAATATACTTCATTTAGTCACTGTAGAAATTCCCTTAACCTTTGAGGATCTCAGGAGTATCACATCTTTCTTAGTTTTTTTTTTTTTTTTCTATTTGCCTTAAGTCTCTAAAGTACTTGGTCATGGTAAAACTGGGGTAGTTTATTTCCCCTGCCACTCATCTCTCTCCTTACCCCTCTGAGACTCTTCTACAATCTATTATTATGAGCCTTATAGCTTGGGGAGTGGGGGAAGAAAGGACAGAGAATTTGGAGGTAGGGACATAAAATTCACTCTAGGATAGTCTCCATGTCCTGTGAAGAGAGGAAATGAAATTAAACCAACAAAATACTTCAAGTGTACAACAAAATACTTGCTCTTACCTGAGCCCTAGTGATAACGAAACAATTTAGCTGTTAAAGAATTGGCCACTATGTTAACAAATTAGAAAGTTTTACTGTAGCAATTTTCCCATATCCCAATGACTTTTTAAAAGAATAAATATAGAGTAATATTTGCCTTATTTTGAAAAGCTGAAAATAAAATTGTTAACTCTGAAGTTTTGTAAGAATTCCAATTTCACTGTTGTTCAGGTGATGGATTAGCTACTTTCAAAGATGACTTGCTAAAGAAATAGTGAAAAGTAAATATAGCTTCAAGTTGTATCTAGATCAGAAATTGATATAGACCAAATTTTTAATATTCACAGCCTCAGAGGGAAATGGAACATGACTTGTTCTTTCTCCAGTGAAGATCTTACAGTTTAGTGAAGTATATAGTACAACTTCTGTGGTTTGGGGAACTCAAATCTTTATTGCAATTATTTAGTAACATATTTTATGACTCCATGTTTTACTTCTTTGTGACTTTAACCTATAAGCTTTGACATTAACCAAATCTTTGGGGCTAAAAGGTTATATTTCTAAGAGAACAAGAAGAGCTCTGAAATAAAACGATTTCAGAACTGGGAGAGGCCATCATTAGATGTCAGGAAGCAAAGAATCTGTAATTTATGATTTAAAAGGAGAGCATAGTCAGGTGCAATAAGCCAGTGCCCTTTTGTCTCAGTCTATGTAGTCAGCCACTAAGGCTCTTGGATTAGCTAAATGCATTGTGAAGGTTTTGTGTCTTTTAACTTATATTGAGATAGGAAATTTATGGCACTGCACTTGAAAAGAAGCACTTTTAGGTACATTGGCTTACCCAAAAGACTACTTGCTTATACTATGATGTCGCCCACAGTTTTCTTTTAATCAAGGCTAGACAAGAGGGGATTGTCACTATTTTATTCCATGTGCTTTTCTCATAAAGCATATTTACACTTTCAGATTCCACATGAAAATAATATCCCTGTAGTCTTAAATGTATGTGTTATTAAAAAAGGTGTAACCTGAAATATTTCAGTGTGGTTTTCATGAAAAAAATTAATAAATGATATATTTTGAAGTCAATAAAATTTTTTCCCAGGTTGGAGCTGATATATGTGGGTTTAAGGACGATACAACTTATGAACTTTGCCTGCGATGGATGCAACTTGGAGCCTTTTACCCCTTTTCCAGAAACAATAATGCAATTGGAAATAAGGTAAGTGAGAATAATTGGTATACTCAGTATTAATCTGTAATCAGAAACTGGAGTTGGAAAAATATAAATGTATATATATAAAATCATAAAAATATGAATAAAAAACCAAACTATTCTTTAAGATAACTTTCAAATATGCTTGATTGTTTTTTAGAAAATTTACATGCTATTGATTTTTTCAAGAATTGTGAGAGAATGCCAAGAAATATATGTTGGAGAAATAGCTTTTCTAAAACTGTTCTTGAAAATGCATTCTTTGTAATTTCTAAGAGAGGGATCACATTGCATCATCTTAAATAACCTGTGAGCAAACTTTCTCTTTATAACAGAAGGTAGCAGTAGACAAATGTTTGATATTTGAAATTGTCCTTAGTAATTGACCAAATTTGTTTTGATGTCAGGCAGATTATATTAGGTTATTCAGTATGGAATGCCCGATTTCCATAAGTACTAAGTTTGACAGTTAATATCTCTGACATTTTACTTTGACACTTCTTGTTTATTATTATTATTATTATGAAGACACATCCTCATTCTTTCAAAAGCATGTTTTGGCTTGTGATTATCTTTCAATCTTTTTTTAGAGCAATTTTTGTGGAACCATGGATAAGCCAAAAATTTGTGTTAATCTGGAATATGAGATCCATTGTGGAACCAATGCTGCACAAACACCTTGAAATATCAATGAAGTGTTTGGGAAGGATGTGGCTAATGGCATGTCCATGGTCTGAGAAGTTCCGTTCTGGTGGTTTTAATCTTGAAAATGAGCCACGTGGGTGACCTGAGACCAGGGTGGATAATGATGAGCTGACACCTGCAGTGTAAGTGAATCCATCTTAGCTTCTGCGTGAATTAGCAGCAAAGTTTGACATTACTATTCCAACAATACTAAGCCATTTGAAATAAATTGGCAAGGTGAAGAAGCCGGATAGATGGGCACCACATGAATTAAATGAGCATCAGGGTAGAAATCATCTCGAAGCTTGACTTTCTTTGCTTTCACAACATAACAGCAAATCATTTCTACACCATACTGTATATGTGATGAAAAATGGATTCTTTCTGACAATTGCAAATGTTTGACACAATGGTTGAATAAAGAGGAAGTGCTGAAATACAGTCCAAAACTGAACATTCATCCAAAAAAGCTAATGGTGGCTGTCTGGTGGTCAGCGCTGTTATTATCCACTCCAGCTTCATGAAACCTGGTCAACCAATTACAGTGGATGTCTACTGCAACTAATTGGATGAAATGATGTGGATACTTACTATTAAGCAGCTGAGACTGGTCAGTAGAGACAGGCCAATCCTCTTGCAAGACCACATGTTGCAAAAAACAATACTGCTCAAACTGTGGAAGCTGGACTTGGAAACTCTCTGTCATCCACTGTATTCACCAGACCTTGTACCAACTGACTACCACTTCTTCCAGGCTTTGGACGACTTCTTGCAAGGAAAAATGTTCAATTCTCAGCAAGCTGTGGAAAACACCTTTTGCGATTTCATCACCACTTGCTCTTCAGGCTTCTTCCCTGCTGGCATAAATAAGCTAGCGTTAAGATGGGAACACTGTGCCGATAGTTTAGGCACATACTTTGATTAATAGTACTGCTTCTTGTTTGAGATACAATAAACTAAACTTTTGGTTCAAAATTGGACAT
>RJWJ010026689.1:0-22789 GCA_004363605.1 Indri indri | reverse complement strand
AAATGTTAGGTTTTTTGTATCCATATCTTTGATTTTAAAACTGATTAGCTATTAAAAAAAAACAAGAAAAAAAGACCTTGAAAGGTTACAATAGGGTTTCACATTATACTTTCAGAGAGTCCACTAGACTAGACTACCAAAAAATACAAATATATATTCATATAAAGTGTAATAAAAAGACTAAACATGAATTGAAGGACATTTTCTTTAGAATTTGAAGGCAAAAGTCATACAAAAATCAATAATTATAACATTAGCACTCATTCAATAGACAGTGATTCATAACTAATTCATTTGTCCATCTCATCTATATTTCACTGATATGAACAAATAGAAATGTATGGTGTGTAATAAATGAATTATGGATATACTTTATGTTTAATATATGTAACCTTGGGATTTAACATAATTTCTTGGAGATCCAATAATTCTGATTTTTATGATTTATAACATTTTTTATGTCCATGCAGCATTCCATGATTTATAACTTTTTAAAATTTTTTTGTGGTCAAAATTTCGCTCTTATTATTCTCAAATGAGTTTTCCCCAATAGAACCCAGAGACTGTAAATCTATGAATAAGTTTTGTGAAATTTCCTAGTCAGGGTAGTTGATTTGGTTTAGTCTGAGACAAATATGTGTGACCAACCTGGAGTACATGGCCTCAAGAGGTCCTTTGAAAATATACCAATGCTACCTGCATTACAGTTTAGTTCCACACATTTGTGGAGACAGGAATTACACATAAGACCCTAAGTCAACGCATATAGAGTATACGTTAGTTTGGCCCAAAGAGGTGGGGCATCTCAAGGCAGGGCTTACAGGTTATAGGTGGGTTTAAAGATTCTTTGATTTGTAATTGGTTAAAGGAATGAAGCATTGTCTCAAGGTTTGGAATGTCTTAACTTAAGATAAGGACTTCTGTTAATCAGACACAAGGCATCAGGCATTTATGAAAATTCAAGTGATCTGTTAAGTAAATTGATGGCCTACAGGTGTGGTTTAAGCTTTGTCTTCTATAAGCTTAGGCCTGTTAATGATTTAGTATCTTATTGTTACAAGGGATATCTCCCAAAATGGAGGAGGGCATCCTCTCACAGCAAGTAAATCAAATTTATGGTTTTTCTGGGGTCCCCTTGGCCAAGAATGGGTCCATTCAGTCATCTGAGAGGCTTAAGATCTTATGTTATTAACACAGTTTTAATTTCTACAGATTTATCATGTCTTCACAACTCAAGGGCAAATATCCTCATCATTCTAATCTTCAAAATGATCTTACCCTTTATCCTTTACTCTTTAATATTAATTTTATCAAATTCCATGAAAATCAGTATTTATAGTTTTATTTGAATTGTATTAAATTTATAATTCAGAAGAAAAAAGAGAACAATTGTTCTCCTAAGTGTGTCTGGATCTTAGGCAGAAACTTTAGGAAACTTTCACCTTCTTTTTTTATTGGAAGAAACTATGGTGGGGGAATGAGAGAGACATTGTGGCTTCTTCAGTCAATCTAGCATGTCAAAATGCCACATTTTAGGGTGTTGGCTTTTAAGCACAAGCAGTATCATATATATTAACTCAGTAATCTTAGACCTAAGAAGTAAGAGATCTCGCATTGTTTATCATATATAAGTATTTTATAGGTGAAAACCATGTTCACAAGTTTTAAGCACATTTCTCTATAATTTTTTATTAATTGGAAATTACCTAGATATTTAATGAGTGTCTACTATTTAATTTAGAAAAACTTTAAAATTCCAAATTAAATTAAAATTTTATTTAGAAGCATATATCTCATTTACATTTACCTAATTTATTTATAGTTATAATTTCAAGATATTTTCTGTTAACCATTTTTACAGACTATGAATATTAGATAAACAGCAGAGACCAGGAAACAAAGTGTAATTTGAAAACCTACCAAGAAAATGAATGTAAGTATTTTAGTAAGACTTGCTATTCTGAACAATGCAAGATCTTTAAGTTTTATGAATACAGTAGAAGTTTAGAACACATACTATTTAAAAATGTTAACTAATTAGATATTTCTGCAATAGCAGCATCCAAAATAAAATTAATTGATATGATATCATCTGACTATAGACTTCACAAACCTTCAACACCAATCTTTAGCAACTCAAATAATGATATAAAGTTGTTACATTTTTTTTATAGTGAAGATTGAAATTATTTTTAAAAACAATCTAAGTTGTCTCGAAACTTTTTCCAACTTAACTGTAAATTTGAGTACATGTAATACTTTCAGAATAAGACTGCTTTGAGATTGTCTTTGGATTCTAATAACCATTTGTTTATCTTATATTACTCTACAAAAATAAACAGATTAGGGATTTTTTTTCTAGGCACAAACTTTGCTATGGCAATATAGTGTACACATAACTGGCTAGCATGTAAACAGTAGGACAGATAAAGAATGAGCAAAACCCAAGGGAAAATGGAAGCCTCCAATTTAAGCTCTTGTAACTACAGCTCCTAGGAAAGCTTTAAATCCCTCTGTACTGTTAATATCAGATGACAGGAAGAGTTATTTAGAAACAGATTTTATGTTACCTTTCCACAGACATTGAAGTCACTATAAGAAACTACATCTACAACTAGGATTAAGAGACCAAAATAAAAATACCTTCATAACTTTTGATCATAAGTTTCTGTTTTTGTGCTCTTACTTACTTGATGTTTTACTTATTCTAATTTATTGACATTTATTTTTGTTTAGACACATCTGCATTTTTACCTAAGTAAAAACCTTAAAGTTAAACACATGGATATTTTTGCTGGTAACTAAGGGGAGTTAGCTGTTATCATAAACGAACAATATTAGTCTTATTTATCAAAAATCACACAAATGTAGATCATTTTTTTGGCTTGGTTTATAGTTATATAATCTTCATATCAAACCCTAACACTTTAAGAACATAAAAATGACCAGTAAACCCAAGCAAAAATGTATGCTAACAATTTGAAGATATTTTTATTTTTACTTTACCAATAACATTATTTTTCTCTCTTTAATAACGCAGCTTATTTACCAAATATTACTAAATTCACACCAACAAGAAAAGCATTTGTGTTTAATTAATTTATGAATGTTCCGTTAATTATAAACCAGTCTGGTACCATGTAGTCACAGCATATAATGCAGATACATACACAAAACACATCTAAACACATACATGCATGCATGCATGAGCACAAAGGTCCAGTAGCTTTTATCTCAGAACTCCAGCCATGAGTTAGTAACACAAACTCACCAGCTTACAAAAGACAATTGGATCCAAATATTCCTGACAAAACTAGAACTTGTTCATATGCTTAAACTTTAGTTGCCCCTCATAGGTTATATAATAAAGCCTGTGTACCAAAGTTTCGGGTGATAATTTAGTATCTTATTGCTACAAGCTGTATCTCCAAAAAGGGAGGCGGGCATGCCAAGGTGTGTCTGACCTTCCTTCTCGTGGCCAGCAACTCAACTTTATGGCTTTTCAGGGGTCCCCTTGGTCAAGAGAAGGGCTGGCAGGCTTAATATTTTCTTTTACTTCACGTGAGGATGATATTTTCTTCCAGATGAAACATATTTCTCATTCCGCCTGAAATTGCCTTTACACATTAATAAACGGGGGGCAAGGTGAGAACTGTGGTCAGGGCCTACCTAAAAATAATGATAATAATTAGCCACTGTCCCGCCGTTTGCTTCTCTATAATCACCACTCTGGAGCCACAAGGCTGGTGGTCATAAAGATTCTTAGCTTTCTCCACAGATAGCATCACCTTTTTGAAACGTACAGGTAGTTTCTGGGATATCTTCTAGGTCCCACATTTCAGTGGAATGGCTGACCCATGCAGACTAGTGGTGCATACTGAGGAACTGACTCAACTAGTCTTGTGACCCCCCCACCCAAGAACCTGGTCAGCAAAGAAGACAATTTCTACAACCCTATGGTTCCACCCTGACCCCAGGTAATTAGCAGACTCGATTGTCTATGCCAAACTGTCTATAAAAAGCCTGTCTCCCAAGTTCTCAGGGAGGCAGATTTGAGAAATTTCTCCCATCTCCCCACTTAGCACTATGCAGAATGAACTCTTTCTCTGCTGCAAATCCTGCTGTCTCAGCGTATGGGCTACTTCCTGGGAAGCGGGCAAATGAACCTGGTTGGGTGGTAACACTCTTCACAGAACAATAGCTATTTCTTAACTATGTTTCCCTTCAAACACCTGAATAAGTAAATCTACCTACCTACAAAAACTATAATAGCCTAGTGTGGACTTGGAGAATAAAACCAAAAGAACATATTTTGCAGGACATAGTTTCTTATTGTTTTATTATTTTCAGGTAAATAAATGATGAGGAGAGAAGGAGAGAGGGAAATATTAGAATGAGACAGAGTCAGAAACAGAGGCAAAGTGGGAGAAAACTGAGACAGACACAGAGCAAGAATTCCAAAAGAGAAAATGGAGAAATATTTAAGTTTATTAAAAGTGAAACCTCATTTTGTTTATGTTTTGAAGTGTCATATTTTGTCTTTTTAATTTTTGTATGCAATTAATTTATTTTTGTTCTTCCATATTCTTGATTTTTTTAATGATGTTGGGGCAAAGGGAAAAGTTCCCCTTTGCCCTCAGAATGTTCACTGAAAAACCAACTCACAATAAAGCAGATTAATAAGAGAAAAGCTATACAAATTTATTTTAACATGTATACACAGGAACCCTCAGAAAATAAAGATCTACTCTACAATAAGGTACAGAGGTTTTTAAACAATAGGAGCATGAAAGCAGAAAAATAGGTTTGGGAGGGAAGGAAGAAGAGGCATAAGTAGCCAGCAAAGGTGGTCTTGTTATGTAAGTGAAAACTCATACCCCCCACAAAACACAGCTTTTCAGTGTTACTTCTATCTGTGAGATTTATGGCAGCCGCCTCAAAATATGTCAAACATATGTATTGTAGGGTTATGTCTCATTTCTTCATTTCTTCAGTATTTCTCATTTTCTTCAGTAACATGGGTTTATGCTTTTGATTCTGGTGGGGAGGGAGGAAGAGCCGAGATTCTGTGTTGCTTTTGAATGAGTTGATGGAAGGAATGAGTAATAGGATACTAACATTGTCTGGCTAATAACTTGCTTGGATTAAGAAAAAATTCCCTGAAGATTGGCAAAGTAAGATCATATGTAATCCATGATTAACCAGGACATTTTTAGAAAAATGTTAATCATGTGAAACTGTTATGAACTAGTCTTGCAAGCAACTGTCTCTATATTTGAGGTTGTATATTTGTTAGCAGTAACAACACAGAAAATGAAATCACGTAGTGTTTATAATAGTCTATTTACTCACGTGTATTGATTTATACATTTTAATTTGTGTAAATAATATACACATACACCTACACATTTATACTTGGCACAGCTCCTAGTGATATGCATTATTCTTATAATGAATTTTCAAAATCAGTAATGTTAACTTTAGGAGCTGTGGAAAAAAGAATTTTGGTATGAAGTTTTTTGCATATCTAGCTAGGAGTTATGCTGCATTTACTATTTGCTGTAGCTATAGATGTCAGCGGCTGAAATTTCTGTAGTATTTTTGTTTTTGCTCCCTCCCCCCATTGTTTTGAGTTTCCCTAGAGACTCCTTTTTAAATAGGATCTGAGTCGTGCAGTTGTTTTCAGCTGTAATCACAAGTTATTATACAGGAGCCTGATTGATGTTGTAATAAGAGGTGTGGGTGCAAGAAAATTTCTGCGATGTGGTCAGGACTGAGGCTTTTATTAAGCCTGTGTCCCTGGGCCGTGTCCTTCGCAAGTGCTTCTAAGATTTTTTATCCTTCCCCTTAAGTGACACAGGAAGGCTAGAGAGGGCTAGAGGTAGGTGTTTTGCTTCCCCCCTGTTGGTTAGGCTCTGGGAAAACCCACTATGGCTGGGCTCCCTTGGTGGCATACCTTTGTTAAGCAGACCAAAATTCTCTCAGCATACTTCAAAGTGGTTGCTTTTCTCCTTCTTATATTGGAAGTAGGGGAAGGTTTCTCTCATCTTCACACTGAGAAACTGGTGGAGCTCCCTGAGAGAAAACCATGAAATGTGACAATTCCCCTAACACTGATCTTCCAGGAGTTTTTAAATCTCAAGCTAGTCCATACCAGTCTTCAGCAATTAGTCAACTACCCTTTAATTATTAATATTACTACCTGATTCTAGCTTTAGAGCATGTTTCTGTTCCTCAAGATTAGCTATGATTCTGTGTATCTGCCTGTTTCAGTTTTTGACGCAGTGTTACCCTTTGATTTCAATTTTTTAATGAACTAAAAGAGTTGTTGACTTTTGGTTTTTCAGTGTTTTTCTTGTTATGAGGATGGGAGTAATGACTTCCAGACTCTATATTTGGACTGAAAACTAGGAGTATAAAATCAACTTCTCTGGCGAAGGAAATGTTAGTGGAAGAGGTATGTGTCACTTTTGTCCTGCTGTTTTAAGAGCTAGTGCACAATTCAAAAGTTTTGAGAATGTTAATATCACTCACATTTTTATTAAATTATTTTCAAAAAATTACATGAGAGTTTAAGTTTAACATTAAATAAAATCAAGATAATTTATTCAAAGATGTTTATTACATTTTTATCTAATTTTGATAAGTAGCAGATTTTATCCCAAAACAAACTTACATGATGCTATTTTATTTAGATTTTTAAAATAGTAGAAACATTTAATTGCCTTAACATATAATTGCCTTTGTATTTTTAGTTACACTGGAAGGGAAAGTATAGAAATAATAAAATTACATTTTCATAACATTTGGAAAATAGCTAAAAATATGTGTAAAACAGCTTTTATTTCAAATTTAAATTGTAAGACAAATAAACTTTTTAAAGGCAAAAAAATCATATTAAGGAGTAAAGGTATTATAACTTTTTCTAAATACTGAAAATGTATGACCTCTTTTTCATTGCATGCATGTTTATTCTATATACTTATTAAATGACGTTATATATTAAGTGTCATCCAAAAGCTTTTCTATTTTCTTGTTATATGTTTCCCAATGTTTCCTTTTATAAAGTAGTTATGCCAACACTGTGGAGAATGTAGTCTTAATATAGTTATTATTCTATGAATATAAATTGAGATTCATAGATTCTAAGTTATTTTTTTTCCTTTTCACATTGAAAACAAAGTCTTATTTTTATTATCTTAATAATCAAAAAATGTTCTAGGTTTACTACAGGCAAAATGGTAGACTAGAAGCAGCCTGCACACACCACTCTCACAGAGAATATTGAAGGTGGAAAGTGGATATTCACCTTCAGATCTATCATCTAAGAGAGCAGTGTAAATCAAAAGAGAGGTGACAGGAGACACCCAAAGTGAAAGAGATAGAAGAGAGGTGCCCTGCTCTGGGTTTGGGCGTATACAGGGAAGACAAGTGCACATAGGAGGAAGGTGCAGAGGAGAGAATCCCTTGACTCCACACTCCCACCGTGATCATTTCCATCCGAGATATGGGAGGGACCCTCCACTGCAGAAAGCTTCAGGACTGACATGGGTGCTATCTGGAGACTGTGAAGGGGCACTGCTCTCGAGAGAGGGCATACTGGTGACCCACTGGCTTGTAACATCTGGGTGCTGTGCCTGGTGCCGTTTTAAAATCCTAGACCCAGAGCACTGCCTCTACCCAAGGGTCAGATCCGTTGCTGCTGCTTCCTCATTGCCTCCACCAGTCCCAGGGGGAGGGAGCAGGGAGTCCAGGCACTCTTGTGAGTCCTGTGGGCAGGAGCTGCATACCCCCCTTGCCACCAGGGATCTGGGTAGGCAGCAGTTGCTGCCACCTCTTGATTGGCGGGGGGGCTGTGCTCAAGCTGCTGCCCAGCCACGAAACACTGCCACCTGAAGATCTGAATGGGTAGCTCTCAAGCCAGCATAGAGTGACAATCACCACCACCTGTAGGTGTGGGCATAGTTACACTCAAGCTGATGCCCAGCCAAAAAATGTTGCTGCCCATGGATCTGACTGGGGGAACCCTCCAGCTGGCGTGAGTCATCAGTCACAGCTGCTGGCATGCATGCATGGGGCTATGCTCAAGCTGCAAAGATCAACAAACATCACAGCCTGCAAACCGAATTCTGGAAGCCCTCACGCCAGTGCAAGCTGATAATCACAGCCACCCGTGGCTGTGGCAGGACCTCCACTCAAACTAAAGCCCAGCCAACAAATGCTGCCATCTGTGGTTCTGAGTGGGCCTTCAAGCTACTGTGGGCCATCAATCACCACCACTGCAGGGCATGGGCAGGGCTACGTTCAAGACATAAGGGCTAACAAACGCCACTGCCTGCAGATCTCAGTGGGGCAGCCCTCAAATCAGAATAGACCATCAATTGCCACCACCCATGGGCATGGGCGGGGCTGTGCTGAAGATGGCCCTGCTGCCTGTGGATCTGAATGGGGCAGTTCCCACGGCAGTGTGGGCAATCACCAGCACCTGCAAGCATGGGTGAGGCTGCAATCAAGCCCATGCAGGCTGACAAATGCTGCTGCCTTCAGCTCTCAAACCGGCTTAGACTGATAATTGCTGCTGCTGACAGAACTAGATGGGGCATTGCTCACTCTGAAACATGGGACCCACCAATGACAATCACAGGGGAACAGAGAAGCAGAAGATGAAACAGAGCAGCAGTGTTATACACTCACAGGATTGACCCTTGTGCTGGATCAATCCTCCAAGGTAGGACACAAATTCAACATCCAGGGACCTCTCCTTCTTTGCACTAAGTAAAAGAGTTCCCAGCAGAGGAGAAGAGGTGCACTGCAAGTTTATGTGTCTTGAGCTGAGAGAAAATATTTCAGGTGAGGAGAAATCAACATTAAAAACTCTGACAACATGAAAACACAAGCTGTTTTAACACCTACAAATAATGACAATACATTTTCCGCAATGAACCCCAACCTGAAGGAAATTGTTGAAATGTCAGGGATTGGATAGAGAATGTAGATGGAAAATAATATGAATGAGATTAAATAGAAAGTTGAAAACAAACACAAAGAAACAAACAAAAAAAATGTTCCAGGACATGAATAAAAAAATGAAAAAAAAAATTACTAAAGGGATAGAAAACAGAAAACAAGATGTAACAGACCTTAAAGAAATGAAAAGATAATTTAGGGAATTTCAAAATATATTAGGATGCTTCAACAACAGGTTAGACCAAACAGAAGAAAAAATCTCAGAGCCTGAAGACATGGTTCTTGAACTAACACATTCAGCCAAAGAGGCAGAAAAAAGAATAAAGAAGAATCAACAATCATCCATAGAAATATAGGACTATGCGAAGTGGACCAATATACAAATTACAGGTATCCCTGAGGAAAAAGAAGAAAAAGCAAAAATCATGCAAAACCTATTTGAGGGAATAATGGAGCAAAACTTCCCTGGTATCACCAGAAATTCAGCTATCCAGATACAAGAAGGTAATCTTAACACCAGCAAGATTCATAGCAAATAGGACATCACCAAGACACAGAGTCATAAATTTGGCCAAAGTTAAAATGAAGGAAAAAATTCTACAAACAGCAAGACCAAAGCCACAACTAAACTGCAAAGGAAAACCTATCAGGTTAACAGTAGACTTCTTAGTGGAAACCTTACAAGCCAAAATGGAATAGGACCCATTTTTAGTCTTCTTAAACAGAAAAACTGTCAGCCAACAATTTTGTATTCTACAAAACTAAGTTTCATATATGATGACAAAATAAAGACTTTTCCAGACAAGCAAACACTGAGGGAATTTGTCAATTCTAGACCTGCCCTATAGAAAAATGCCCAGAACTGCATTATACATAGTCAGTACAACAGGTACCCACCAGTGTAAAAAAATACCTGAAAGTTAAAGCTTACAACTCTTAAAAAACAATAGCACAAGATGGAAAGCAAAAGAAAAAGATATCATTCAACATGATGAACAGAACAGTATCTCACATATCAATACTAACACTCAATGTATATGGTCTTAATGCCCTGCTTAGAAGACATAGAGTGGCTAAATGAATGAAAAATATACCACAAGTATACACTATCTCCAAGAAACCCATTTATCTTGTAAGAACTCACAAAGATTTGAGATAAAGGGATGGAAAAAAATATTTCATGCAAATAGAAACCAAAATCAAGCAGGTGTAGCTATTCTCATATCAGATAAAATAGACTTTAAATCAAAATAGTAAAAAAAGACGAAGATGGTCATTAAATAATGGTAAAGGGAGCAATTCAACAAGAAGACATAACAATCCTAAATATATAAGCATCTAACACAGGAGCTCTCATATTCATAAAGAAAATTCTACTAGATGTAAGCCAAGAAATACACAGTGACATCGTTAAGTGCCAGGGACTTCAACACCCCACTGA
Organism: Indri indri; assembly: GCA_004363605.1. NCBI lineage: Eukaryota > Metazoa > Chordata > Mammalia > Primates > Indriidae > Indri > Indri indri. The sequence goes on along the minus strand of RJWJ010026689.1, from coordinate 12,381 downwards.
CAGAGCTGGACAGATCATCAAAGCAGAATATAAATAAACACTGGAACTTAACATGACTCTAGAACAAATGGACCTAACAAATATTTATGGAACATTCTACCCCAAAACTACTGAACATATATTATGGTGAAAAAAATCAGAGATGACATAAACAAATGGAAAAAGATCTCATGCTCCTGGATTGGTAGAATTAACACTGTTAAAATGTCCATACTGCCCAAAGTCATTTATAGATTCAACACAATCCATATCAAAGTACCAGCATCATATTTCAGAAATGTAGAAAAATAATTCTATACTTCATTTGGAACCAAAAATGAGCCTGAATAGCCAAAGTAATCTTAAGCAAAAAGAATAAATCTGGAGGCATCACATCCTGTAACTTCAAATTATACTACAAGGCTATAGTAATCAAAATGTCATGATACTGATATAAAAGTAGAGACCTAGACCAATAGAACAGAATAGAGAACCCGGGGTGGGGGGTACAGCTGTCTACAACCAACTGATCTTTGATAAGGTAGACAATAACATACACTGGGGAAAGGAAGCCCTATTCAATAAATGGTGCTGGGAAAACTGGATGGCCACTTGCAGAAAAATGAAACTGGATGCCTATCTCTCACCACATACAAAAAAATTAATTCAAGACAGATAAATGCTTTAAATGTAAGACATGAAAGCATAAAAATTCTAAAAGAAAATGTGGGAAAGTCTCTTCTAGAAATTGGCCTAGGCAAAGAATTTATAACTAAGACTCCAAAAGCAAATATGACAATAAGAAAAATAAATAAATGGTACTTAATTAAATTAAAAAGCTGGCACAGCAAAGGAAATAATCAACAGAATTAATAGCCAACCTACAGAATAGGAGAAAATATTCACACACTGTATATCTGATAAAGGACTAATATTCAGCACCTACAAAGTACTCAAACAAATCAGCAAGAAAAAGATGAAAAAACCCACTAAAAAGTGGGCAAAAACTATGAACAGAAAATTTTCAAAATAAGATCAACGAATGCCCACAAACATGAAAAAATACTTAACATCTCCAATTATCAGGGAAATGAAATTTAAAAGAGCAATGAGATACTACCTTACCCCTGTGAGAATGGCCATTATTAAAAAGTCAAAAAACAATAGATGCTGTCATGGATGCAGAGATAAAGGAACACTTATACCGTGTTGGTGGGATTGCAAAAATATGTACAATCTCTATGACAGGCCATATGATAATTTCTTAAAGAAACAAATGTAAACTTACCAATCAACCCAGCAATCCCACTACTGGATATCTACCCAAATGAAAGAAAGACATTTTATCAAAAAGACACCTGCAATTGAATGTTTTACAACACAATTGACAATTGTAAAGATATGGTATCAAACTAAAGATCCATCAATTCCTGAGTGGATAAACAAAATGTGTGTCTGTGTGTATATATAGAACATAGAGTTCTACTCAGTTATAAATAGAAATGCAATAATGTCTTTTGAAGCAACTTGGATGGATTTGGGACCATTATCCTAAGCAAAATATCTCAGAGATGGAAAAACAAACACTACATATACTCTCTAATAATTGGGACCTAAATGATAAGCACACTCTGGGAAAATGGAGATATAAAGGACATTGGAAACCAAGAAAGGGGGAGGGTGGGAGGTGGCGAGCATTAAAATTTTACTATACTGTCAACTGCTCTTGTATCAAAAAAAAAAAAAAATACCTGTCAAGTACAATGAACACTATTCTGGTGATGAGCATACTAAAAACCTGGACTTAAGCATTATATAAGGTATCCATGTAAGAAAATCATTTGTACTCCCTTAATATTTTTTAAAAGAGATTCTAAACATAATGCTTTGAATACACTTACAAGACTCACACATATTACTAAATCATTTCATTTTTTTTAAAAATCCTGACTCTTAATTTTGCTTACTTCTATAAATTTTAATATTCTAAAATACATCTTGGCTAGTCATTAAACCAATTATATTATCTTAAAATAACTTATGAATATTTAGGCAATGATATGCTTCATGTGTAGATGTTTCGTGTGTATTGTATGTTTATTAGACATATGGACCAAAAAAATTTTCTTTTGGATCAGAATAGGCAAAAAATTTCCAGTTAGTCTTGTCTCTGGAGACAATAAAATGAGAACGGGACCAAAAATTAAAGACTGTTGGTATAATCCTTTTGCAAAATATTTAATTGTATTCGTCTGATCAGATCGATGTTCTAGCTATACTACCTGGTTACCTGGTTTCTTAAACAGTGAGGATTAAATAAAATGTATATATGAGATTAAATTGGCTAAATAAGAAAACTTATTTGATTTGTGATCTTCCGTCTTGTACTGTTGTCTACTTTACCAATAGTGCATGTATTAATATTGTTGGCATGATTAAGATACCATGTGAAAGCACATAGAAAACTATAATTTTATGAAAAATTATAGACACATTATCTTAATCATCTATTGTGTTATTCTGGTTTATTCTGAACATATACATTCTTTTGAAATTGAATGAATTTTGAATTAACTATAAAATTTTCTAGTTCTAGTTGTGAATCCTGATGAAATAGTATCTAAGCCTTAGGGGGCACTAAAATAAATCAATCTCTTTCTTATTTAATGTTTAGAGGACCAACAGTTTCTCCAAATAGGAGTTATATTTCCTATACTAGAAATCATGTGGGAGCTTTATACAACAATTCTTATTCCTAGCACATTGAACCAAAAAAAGATTATTTTAGAACTAAAATTTCTCCACACTTTGTAAATTGGATTTCAATTTAAATTCATTCTAAGACTATCTATAACTTTTAGATCACTGCTTTTTGGGAGTATTGATGCAGAAAATCACATAAACCACATTGTTTAAAGGGGAAATGTTTTAAGATGTCTTTAACTTTTAGGCTAAAAATCACACACCTTAACAATAGATATTTGGATAGGAGGCTCATCTATTTACTCTGGAAGTCATACATTTTTCCATATATTCTTTAAGTCAGGGCATTAATTTAACTACCCAGTGTAACATATAGAGTATAAAATTTCTGCCTAGAATTTATTCACCATCATTTGGTGAAGAAAGGTTAATGGATTGATATATTCCGAAAGTGCATATTAGAGCTAGAAGAAAAGAAATCTGTAAAATACATAAATTTTTTTCTCAGGCTTTACAAGTTCAAAACCACTTGAAGCTTTTCTACATCTTGCCTGATGTTTAAATACCTGCGTGTTGACATATTGAGGTTAGAGTTCTCAGTGAAGCAGTGCTGTGTATCTGAAAGCACTTGTATTGATTTTATCACTAGATAGAAGCTATGTGGCAACTGATGAATTGTAGGGACCTCAGTTCATTAACTCTTGCCTATCTCTTGTCAGTAGACGTTTAATTTCCCTATTTTTCATCTGCACATTTGATATTTACTAAAAAAGTACATTTTCATTTAACCAGTATATTTTATGTTCAACAAATCAATGATAGTAATTACCCAGAGTAGACTTAAACAATAGGTATTCAAATCTACTGGTGTGTTTGGTACTTTATTTCAGCCAATAACGTAAAATATATGTTGATTCCAAACAAAAGACAGATGCATTAGTCTTTTTCTCTTGAATTCTTAGATCTTAATAAATCATTCTGTTTATTGATATTGCCAGACATGGGTGAATTGTTGGTTGATATGCAATTAACAAGTCTCAGAAGGCTAAATCCACCTCCTCATCAATCCTCTTATTATATCAATTGAATATATAACACAAGGATATCATTTTATAATAATATAATTAATAAAATAAATCTCTGTATCTGGGGAACTGAAGGAATATTTTAGAATTATATCATTGTTAGGAGATTTTAAAAATCTTAAGGGCTGGTAAGAACGGACAGTGTTTGTTGCATATCTGATAGTCAACATGGCTCTTTTTATACTAAATAGACATGATATAATGAAATTCATGGGTTTCAGTGGGCTGGTAGTCAAAATATACATGGTATGAAGATCTGGACTGACATTCTATTACTCTCATTTACTAGCTGAATTTTGTAATTTTTCTAAGTCTCAGTTTTGTCATCTGTAAAACAAGAAAATTAATAGCTAACCTGTTGTGAGAATTAAATATAATCTGATCGGACACAATAGATTCTCAGAAAATAGAGTCTATAACATTTTATTTTATAGTTTCAAACAAAAATAATTTGAGCAATTAGTATGAATAACAGATGTCAAAATGGAATCAGATAAAAAATAACTCTTGGCTGTGGTCACAGGGACTGACACAGGTGGCACTTTATAAAGACCTACAGGAATGTGATGCCAGCACACACCTTTCTCAGCTGAATAGTTAGATGAATTGCAGAAAATCTCTGGGTGATGCAACATAAAAATCATTTAAAAATAAGGATATTATCATTTTTTATCATTCAGACTTTAGGATTTTAATAATCCTATTGATTGAGCAGGTGACATTAATTAGATTTAAATAAGCATTATATGGGAGAATATAATGGTAGAATCTGATATACCCCTACTCTGCATTAAATAATTGTAATAACATCCCAGTATTGACAACAATATTATTTTAAACATTTGCCTAAACATTTGAAATATGTGCTAATATATTATTTAAAGATAATATTCTATAAGCATTCATCACAATTCTTCTGTAAAAAAAGAACATATAAAGTGCACAAATCATAATAGTGAGTTGATATTAAAAATAAAGTTATTGGGGAAAAACAGGAATAAAATAATTAACAATTACATTTTAATTTGAGAAAAAATGTTTAAACCACACAAATTATAGCTGTTTTTATAAAAGAAATATTGGTCAGTTTGAACTCAAATAGTAGAAATTTATAAGCCAAGATAAACCAATCAAAATAATTTCTGTTTAAAACAAAATTGAAGGTCAAACAACAACCTTGGTAAAATATTCTCAACAAATGCTATATAATCATCAAAGGACACATATCATTTTTAAAGTTAAAGACTCAATTTAATAAGTGATAATAATAAGATCCTTATAGAAATAAAGAATAACATAAGTGGAAATGAAACTATCTTGTGTGCTAATTTTTTGTCCTATTAGTGATTTTTTAAAAAAATATTCATCATAGTCAATACTACTAAATCCTTGAAACATATTATTCTATTTATAAAACTCCACTGTTTACTGAATTAATGTTTTCTGAAGTTCATACTAAAAACTTTATGTTCAAGTAATGTAGAGGAAAAAATATAGAGGGAGATTATAAGAACAAAAAGGAAAATGAAAGAAATTGTTCTCAGTGATTAATGGTGCTTGATTTAACAACAGTACAGCAATACTTGTAACAATACAGGTGTTATAGGGCTACCTTTGTTGGGGAAGAGATATTTCCTGCTCCAATTAGTGACAGCAGGCAAATTGTAAGAATTTACATTCAGAGAAGGGTTAAAAGCAAAAATCAAGGAAAATATCTTAGATACTGTATGAGCCCTAGGATAGGCCAATGTACTATTTCCTTTGCTCTAATCATACTATGCCTAGATATCAATTTTTTTTAAATTAAAATTCTGTCTACAAAATACATGGTCATAATTTTCAAAAAGGAAAAATTGATAGCATATCTGTTTAAGGGAAGAAAAGACTAGTAAAAATTAGACAAAAAGTTAACTTCCAATGTAAAATGGTGCTAGAATTTAAACAGCTGGTTTCTGGAGATCTACTTGTGAGTTCGTAAATACAATATATTCCCAAGCACCTTCGAAATGACTTAGAAATAGGATCTTCTTGAAGAAGTATGCTAACATTCTATAACTCCTTCACATGTTAATAAATGTTACAGATACTGAAACTGTATTTCTTTCTTATTGTTAATTTCTTACTAGAGAGAAACATATCCCTTCTCTAGGGTTGTTTTTTACAGACAAAAAGAGAGTCCTGCTCACGACTTAACATACTCAGGTTTGAGGTTTGGGAAGCTTTTTCCAATCTTCTATTTACCCTGTTTAAACATAAAGTTATACAGTTCTCTTCTTTTCCAGACCACCTTGCTCCCAGTTCTGTTGCAGTGCTTGTCTCTCAAGTGACACTTCGCTCTCCTGTCATCACGTCTCAAATTCAAGTCACCATTATCTCTCATCGAAACAGTCAAGCAGCTACTCGCATTGTCTTCTTGCTTTCAACCTGTCCTGTTATGAGCCATTTCCCACCAAGACACCAGCATAATCATTTTGGAACACAAATATCTATCATTCAAATGCTTAAAACTTTCCAATAGTTTTGAATTTTATGTAGAAAATACACAACCATTTTATGCTGGCCTCTGGTCCCTTCATGGTATAACCCTGCTTCCTGTCTAAAATCACCAACCACACACACACACTCTTATTTTCCATGAACTAGTAGCCTATGGTTGCCAGATTTAGCAAGAAGCAAAAACAAAACAAAACAACAATGCAGTTGAATTTAAATTTCAGATTATAAAACAAAACCAAACTGGTTTTTAAAGTATAAATATATTCCATATAATAGTTGGGGTATACTTACTCTAAACAAAAAATGCTATTTTATCTGAAATTCAAATTTAATTGAATGGCCTTTATTTTAGTTGGCAAACCTACTCCAGTCCTAACAATGTCTTTATCTCCCTCAAGACTGTCAGGTTTATACATGCCACGTAGTTTTTGAACATACTTTTCCTTATGCCTAACGTGATCTTTCTCTAGGTTTTCGTATGAAATAAATGTTAGAATTTATATGAAAAGCAAGCATCAAAATAACGCACATGTGAAAATTGAAAATCCAGTGGCAAATGTCCATGTGCAGTTTTTTTCAAAGATTATAAAGCCAGTTTCAGAGATATGGGACCCCTACGTGGCATTAGACACACGAAAGGGATAATACACAGAGAAAAAGAAAGATTTTATGAGGAAAAATTCCTTTGGGAGAAGAGAAATTCAAGGGAGGCAAATAGAGAAAAAAATTAACTATAGTAGGCAGAGTAATAGCCCCCCAAATGTGTCCAGGTCCCAATTCCCAGAACCTATAAATATTATGTTACATGGAAAAAGGAATTTTGTGGATGTGATTAAATCAATGATCTTGAGAAGCGGAGATTATCCCAGATTATCTGAGTAGGTTCTGTGTAGTCCCCGTGTCCCTTATAAGAGGGACCCAGGAGGAGTCAGAATCAGAGAAGAAGGCAGTGCAATGACAGAGGCAGAAATTTGAGTGATGTGATTTAAAGTTGAAGGAGAAGGTCACAAGACAAGGAGGTCAGCAGCCAGTAAAAGCAGAAAGATGAAAGGAAACAGATTCTCCCCTCAGAGCTTCCAGAGGGAACCAGCCCTGCTGACACCTTCATTTTAGCCCCACAGGACTCAGGCCTCAAGAACTGTAACACAGTAAGTTTCTGCTGTTTTAAGCTACTGCATTTGTGGGCATTTGTTACAGTGACCACAGGACACTAATGCACCAGCCAACTCACAGCCCCTGCTCTTTTCCCATTGCAGGTTTCCAAACGAAAGCGATCCTGATCTTGGGGAAAAAAGAAGAGGTATTTTCAGTTTCAGAGTTTAGAATCATATCTTTGGATAGATATCCTAATTAATGAATCTCTGCTTAATGTAAATCAAATTTTATTTTTTACCTAAACCAGGAAAGTTATTGGACCTAAAAGTATTTTCATAAATTTCCAGAAATGGACTTAATGATCAGAGACTATTCCTTTTAAAAAATTTTATTCACCTTTGTCTTAAATTTGACATTTAGCCAGCATTCCTGTTAATTTAAGTCTTAATCATTCTGCTGTATTATTCGAGTTTATTTTTTGAATTTGGCAAAAAGAGTGGTTTCAACCTTTAACCTATTTTTTATAACAAGTACAATGAAATATTTTGAAAATCCCCTAAAAATGAGCTAAACAAAATGTATTAAACATTTTTATTTAGCCATTTAAATAGTCCTTTTGACTGTAGAAAATACTTTTAAGCATTCCTTGAATGACGTGCAGTTTGTCTAATGTTCAGAAATTGAGCACATAAATAAATGCATCTGGTATACTCTTTAGTCTGTTGCTAAGAGACCGCAAATTATGTGGCTTTAGAATTGGAGAACAAAGACACTTATTACGTATAATGTATGTTCTAAAAGGAAGAGAAAAATTAAATGCAACTGGATTTTCATCACATACAAGGATTTCAACCCTAATAGTATTCATGAATATGAGACATTCCAATGTGAGCACACTTATGAGGAGCAACAGGGGAGGGGAAATAATAATGAAAAGGATGAGAATCAAAACTGAGAACATTAAGAAACTCTTACCTCTTTTTCAAACTCCAGAGGCCTAGCATATGCTTTGCTTTAATGTTCAAAAGACCACTTGATTAATTTTAAGCACAATGAAACGACTTCTTAACATCCTCCATTATATCAATCTCATAGAAGTACACAATTTGGCAATTTGAAAAAAGATTCATATTTTGGCTACAAATATTTATCTAAAGTAAATCTAGACATTTTGAGAGTATGCATATATAAAATATAACAGTGATCATCACACTAAGGCTGGGGAGGGACCATAATCTTATCTTTGTAATTTTCCTCTGTAGCCTTGTTTTTCACTGTCTAGCCCATAAATACTGGTCCAAGACTCTGGTTCATTCTTACTTTGTATTTTACATATTCTTGAAGGACAGTCTATGCAAAAATTTTGAAAAAATCAGTTAGCTACCATCTCTTTTTATCTCACTTAATGTTAAATTGCATTTTTATGTATTCAACTAAATAGTAAATATCAACTCCTGAATGTTCATGATCGCATCTAATTCAATCCAAAACCAAAAAGTTTCCAAAATCTGCTTCTCTTTCTCCTGTATTTCTCGTCTTGATGAATGACGCCCTCCTTTATTTACTTGCTCAGATTTTGAAGAGGAAACCAACCATACTAGATGCCTTCCCTGTTCAACATTTAATCAATTATTAATAATCTGTTCCCCTGTATTCACCCTGATCCTACTATTAATACTTCTAAGCTGGTCATAGTCTTTCAGGGTTATTTTAAACCATTCTTTATTGCCTTTACTAACTCTCTTTTAGTTTTCCATTATTCATGGAACTACTGTCATTTACTGGCAATCTCTGATGATGACATAATAAAATAGAAATGTTTTAGTGTATGACTTCTCTCCCCTGTGAAACTTTATATGTTCACTTATTCCTAAATGACCTTTTTAAAATTTTATTTTTATTTTTTTGCCTTTCTTATCTGGGTGATGGGGTGACTTTCAAATTATATTTGTTTTCTCATTTGTTCTTAATCTGTATTACTCCTGCAAAGACTTCCTTGGCTTCTATGGGCAGATACAAGTCCTCTTTTCCTTGTAGCTCTACTGTGCCTTCTTTAAACCCCACATATCAAACTTTTGAGTTGCAAGCAAGAGAAAATACTGGAGTCGCAATAGCCATTTTAACATTTTATTTTATTTTATCTTATTTCATGTTGTATTTTGCTAGTTGGTTGATTTTATGTTGGCTACTTCAGGTGAACTTTAAATGTTGAAGGTAGTGAGACACGTTTTATTTCATTTTATTTTTGAATTTTATTGAGGTATATTTTACAATTAAAATTGTATATATTTAGGATGTACAATCTGATGATTTGATATACATTGTATAATAATCACTACATTCAAACTAATTAATATATCCATCATTTCATATAGTTACCATTTTATTTTCCTTTTTTTTTTTGAGGTGATAACCCTTAATGTTTGCCTTCTTAGCCGATTTCAAGTATACAATAAAGAATTAATAACTCTAGTCACGTTATTGTACATCAGATCTCCAGAATGTATTCATCTTGCATAACTTAATAGATACCATGTCTAAATAAGGATCAAAAAATTCTGGGACACCTTTTTAAATCAACTTTGTATAATTGGCATCAAGGACAGCCTATGGCACATGATAGGTGTTCTATGTATTTATGCTAACCAAATTTCAAAGTTATTTATATGAAATAATCAGATGAATCCATTTAGGTGGCTTATAATATGATCGGGCAGAAAACAGTTCACTCCTGGTAGCAGTATGGTGAACCAGATACTCAGAAGAGTTATTCCAGTAAAATGTAAGTATATACTACATAAATTGCAACAGGCACAGTTTAGCATATTATAAACTTCTCTGGCTGACCTCTAAAATAAAACTAAAAGTAAATTTACAAACATAAAATGGCATGCAGAGTACCAAAACAAGAACAAAAACACTAAGACAGTAAGCAAAAGTACAAGGGAGAGCCCTGAAAGCAAATATTTATCTCATTACTGTTTTTTGGAGACAAAAGTTAAAAAAAAAAAAATCTTCAGCTAGTTTTCGTCCCTCAGATATTTAAAATATTTCACTTATAAGATATGGAATATAAAATTATTATGTAGGAAATGCATATGAAATAAAAAAAAGTATCACAAAAATGAAAAAGAAACAAAAGATTGTAGAATGGCCTGCGTTATTTGGAAGACATATAAATAGTATATCACATACACACACACATACACAGAGTAACAAAAATAATTTTTAAAAGTCCTGAAAGAAAATATTTAGAGCAGATTAGATACACTAAAAATCTGTAAGTGACTAGAAGTTAGATTTGAGTGACTAATTAAAATGAAGCGGAGAGAGATTTAAATATAAAAGGATCCAATAGATATTATAGGGAAAGGGGGATGGAATGAGAAGATGTAAAATTCGCTCATCGTATCCCATAAAAGAGAAAATAAAGACTATGGAAGAGAAGCAATATTTGAAAAGATCATACTTACAATTTTTTTCAGTTACTTAGAGCTGTGAATCCGTAGATAAGTTGTCAGTGGGTAATATACAACTTTTTAGGCTACCTCCTGTGTATGCTTTAAGAGTTGAACAATTTTAAGTTGTGCATATCAGGTTTTTTAGTCTTGACAACACGATTTTTGGTAATATAACTCCTAATTCATATAAAAATACTGTCTATTTGCTTCTGTTCACTTCTATGTACCAGTAACTACAGATCTTGTCTACATGTAATTTTTAACCCTCAGGGCTTTGCCTTATGTTTAGCTATCTGTCCTGTGTCTCTCCCTCTCTGCCTCTCCACTTCATTGTGTCTGTATGAAACACGCAGCTAGGTGGGACTTTAAACCCCTTTCTGGGCTGACTCATTTTGCAATTAGTTCCATCACAGGGGAAAAAAATCATAACAGGAGATGTGTTTAGAAGAAGTTTGGGCCAAATATTTATCTTTTCGTAAGACTCACACCTTAGGGTCACAACTTATAACTGCTGTATCTTGTAATATGAAGCCAAAAGTCTTTAAATTTCCAAATTCTCCATCAAAGTCGATTGTAGGCCATAAACAGATTTAGCAGAATTGTCTGCATCTATTGCAATTTTCAGGCTGGATGTGTCTAGTCTGTTCACATTTCTCTTGCAAAATTTTGTTTAATGTACAAAGAAGCAACAAAAACATACCAAGTTTTAAAATTTACTTTAACACTTGTACTAATGTTACAGTGTGGTAGATGTGTATTCTGTCTTTTGTGATGCAATAAACAAGAGTTAGCCATATGTTTTTCCTGGGATAACTCAATATTGTAAATATATTAATACCCCCCGCCACAAGTCATTTTGTAGATCCAGTGCAAATCCACATGATAACTTTGTGGGATTATTCCAGAAAGTAATTTTAAAATTTACATGAAAAAGTCAATACCGCAAAATAGTTTGAAGAAGATGATGTTGAAATGACTAGCCTTTCCAGACATTAATGTGTATTACAAAGCTGTTGTACTTAATGTTGTGGCATTGCCTCATGGATTTATCAAGTAAAATATGGATCATTATAGAAACTACAAAAAGAAAGCAAAAGATATAATGGATACTGCTTTATAGCAGTGATAATACTATAAATCTTTAAACTAATTATCTAGAACAATCACTTAGACATCCATTAGGAGATGAAAATAAAATTAGATCCTTACTTTACACCACACAAAAAAATCAATTCCAAATAAACTAAAAGCTTAAAACTAAGATCAAGTGAAGAAATTGTGGTAGAACATATTTATGATCTCAATTGCATAAAGAAAAGGATTCTACAAAAACACACAAAATGAATAAATTAAGAACATTAACAATTTTAATTGTTTTGCTATTGGTAACTTCTATTGATAGTATAAAGATACAGCAGTATTTAAGAGAAGATAATTGGAAAGTATAGCATTGAAAGAATTATATCCAAAATATAAAAAAGCTACATGTCAATAAGAAAAACTTAAACAACTCAGGAAAATGTGGTCTCAAGATAGAGACTGCCATTGCACATAGAATGGAA
>RJWJ010026688.1:0-22794 GCA_004363605.1 Indri indri | reverse complement strand
AAACAAAAAAAAAAAAAAAAAAAGAAACGCTTTGATGCATATAAGGTCTATAGTTAAAGAAATGCCACTATAATATCATTTCTTGTTTGGAGAATTACTTAGGCACAAAATCTTTCCATACAGAAGTTCCTGATAAAATACAAGTGTCATGCCTCATGTGTGAGTGATATCTCTGAGAACAGTTTAATAATCTTTGGAGGATTTTCATGGAGCTTAGGAGATAGAAAGAAAGAAGAAATAGTTTTGAAGTTAGGTGATCAACCCAAGATATAATTTAGAGATATTCTATCATTTTAACTCAGACTGTTAAAAAGATGTTTATTTTGCTTCTATAGTGTATACCAATTTGTGTAGCATGCTGTGGTACTTTCAAGAGAAGTAACGCAGATGGAGCCTGACTTCAGTGAGGCTAACACTTATTTAGGGAGCTTAGCGTATATAAAGTTGAAAAATTCAAGATAACATGGGCATCTCTCTAACTTTTGAGCACGTGACTGACTCTGAGGGAGGTCTACTCAATAACTTATCTCTCATAATTCCTTTTTTAAATAACCATAATTGTATTCTTTGTAATCGTGTGCCCTGATGAAATAGACTACCTAGAAACTGAGAATACCCATTTGGCCCAGCTCTATCCATTGGAGTATAAACAAAAGCATCCCATATGGGTATCTGAGAAAGTCATTGTTTCAACGATAAAAAGGAATCGATTCAGTTGGCAGCAACTTTTTGCCATTTGCTTTTTATCTTCTTTCTGCCTGAAATGTGAATGCAATACTTGAAAATGGAACAACAGTCATACTGTGATGTGAGGGGGACAAAAGGCACACTCCAGGAGGGCCGCGTGAAAAAGATGAAAAGAATTGGCTACCCTATCGGCAACAAGTAGCCACCTGACAGTTTCGGGGTCCTGATCTTCAGACTTTGTGTGAAGTAGGGAAATGTATCTGCCCATCTGGTTAACGTTCAGACAGCCGAATCCAATCATAAATGAGAAATATGTTTTTAAAGTTAGGATGAGAGTCTTGGCTTTAATCCTAATAAATTATTCTACTGTTTACTGGAATTCTTCCTCTCTGAGCCCTATTTTATTTATTTCTCGCAGCAACCCTATTGGGGTAAGTGATGGTATCTACTTTTCAGATAAGGAATTTGGGATTCACAGAGATTGTGTCTTTCTTGGGATCACATAGGTAGTTTTTGGTAGGGATGGTATTTGCACCTTGTTATCTCACTATACCACCTTACCAAATCAATATTAATAATATTAGTGGTCTTCTTAATATTTATTGCTTAACTAATGTTATTTTTTGTTAAAGATAACCTTTTTACTTGTGTGTGTCTTAAAATTCTATAATGTATTTCAGCTATAATATTTTACTTGAAGTTCACAATTCTGTAAAGGAAGTAAGATATTCTTGTATTCACATTTTACAGCTGTGGAAGTTGAGTTTAGAAGTGGACTTTCCCAACTTCTAAAAGGAGGGAGAACACGTTTAAGCTACCTAACCCCAAATTCGACATTCTTATAGGCCTAATTCCACAATAAACTTTTTTATTTTCTCTCCTTTTTCTTTCTTCCCCCGGTGAGGCTGTCTCAGTGGGCCTGAAAATAATTTGCTAAGGAAGCTTGATCAGTGCTTTCAGGATCCGGTAATGTGTTGCTGCTGCCGGTGACGCCTATGGAATTCTGAATAGGAGATTAAAGATAGCTATTCCCAGCAGGCTCGGAGCTCCTTTCAACCCTGAACCCCTAAACTTTTGAAATGTCGGGGAGATTATAAGTGTATGCCCAACTACTAAGTGCTGGGACACACTCAGATGCTTTGATTAGAAGCCAGACTAGTGAGGGCTGCAACAGTGCCAGGAATATGTAGAAACGAAGGTGCTGGGTGACAGCTGAGCAGGGTGTCTCAGTTAGGCCTAACATCTTTCCAGATAAATCTGAGGTCTGCTGGTGGTCTGTCTCACTCTTTCTATTTTGCCAATCATGTTCAGTGGACTTGGAAAAGGAAATATTTATGCGCTATGTAAGGCCTGCCAGTCTGATTACCACTGAACACCCTACGGAGGCACATTGTTGAATAAACAGGAAAGCTTTCACCCTGCCAACCTGCTGGGCGCCTTTTCCCCAGGCTGAGTCAAAACACAGCAATGGTTCTATGATATATTTGAAAGCGTGGAGGATGGGGGTGATCTTTACCACATTTATTAGGCAAGGATGGCTTTATGATCCTCCAATTTTATGCATATATAATACTGCATTACTCAAATTCAAGTGTTATCGGTTTATGGATTTTACTTAAAATCTTGAACTAAATAAATATTACATAAAGTATCTAAAGATTGCAAGCTACTATAAATATACTTGGGGAGCTGAATTTCACATAGTCTCTGAATAATTTAAAAGTGGGCACAAATTAAAATTAAGACACCCAGTGCATTTGGAGGGAGGGTACACAATGGTCATTGCTTTCAGATTTATTTTTTACTTTTTAAGAAAACACATATCTTTTCTGTTGTCTCTCTGTGGGCACCAAAAGCATCTGGAGTCTGTTACATTTATTTATGTTCTATTCTAACTAAAATGGCTTAGCTGAAAAGTATTTCAAATTTAGTTTAAGGAAAAATAAAACCGATTTTAGATGCACATGCCAGGTTTTAGCCCAAAGCAAAGGGTTGTGGCTGATTCCTAAATGAAATGGAAACACTGACAGACTCTTTATCCTGGCAGTGATATAAGAATAACAGGTAAATACAATAGTTTGAGCTAATAATAGGTAACATTTTCCAGGGTTTGCTAGTAAGGGTCCCTTACAACAAACAAGCTTTACAAAGTTTCTCTGAGAAAAGTTTACTCATAAGATGAAAAGTAAAAATTCAGCCAATTTTCCATTGCAGTAAAATATGATTCTTTTTTGGTTGTTTTCATATTGTTGGTTTCTCTTTGCGAGTTTCCCAATATTAGAATATGTACATTTGGATGTTAGGCCTCTGTTAATAAGAAGCTATATAGACATATAAAAAAATAAAGTATTTAATGAGACACTACTAAATTTTCTTTTAATACAGTTCAGGTGTATATGAGATCTTTACAAAATTAGTATTTGTATGAAATATTCCTTATCTCATTAATTTCCCACATTACTGCAACTTATGATATTCATTAGTGTTTGCATTAAATTGAAATTCTTCTGAACATGCTGACATTGTGTTTATTTTGAAATGTTTTCATATTATTGTCTTTTTGTTGGTTTGATTTGGTTGTTATTATTAATGTTCCTCAATGAAAAGAAAATTAAAACCAGCCAGGAGGTTGAATGCATGGTTTTGGGAGAGGAGAGCCAAGTTTTGATCTTGGCTCCAACACACTTGAGCTTTCTGTGGGCACTGTTCTAATGTTTAAAATGGAAGCTAAAATAGTAGCTAAATCAAAGGGTAAATCTGGAAATGAAACGAGATAAGGGACTTAGCACAACTCCAGGCTCATGGCAAGTGTTCTGTAAAACTTGGCTGTGATCATTAACTGTGTAATCTTTCTGTTGAAATAGCATATGGCATAATTTCCCCTCAAGAAGCGTTAGTTGTCCAGTCACTATGCATTGAAGTGTTCATTGCCGCCGTTTGATGGTGCTACTGCTATCATTATGAATTGCCATGCCTGTAGATTCCATTTCTGGACTCAGTTCATTTGGCCAACCATCTTCTTGCCTGTGCCAATAATGCTGTATTGTCATGGTTTTTATAAGGTGCTTTGAAAGCTATTTGCCCAAGTCCTCTAATCTTGATTGTTTGTTTTAAAGAGTGTATTGGTTCTTGTTGGCTCATTAACTCTTCCAAATATATGGTAGAATCTCCTTGTGTCAAGTTCTGTAAAGATATCTATTGGAATTTGTATTGAAATTTTAGACTTCAAATCAATTCGGTAGCAGTAACACCTTTTGCATTTTGGTTCTTTCTCACCATAAGCATGATTTTTTTTTTCTATTTATTTGGATATATTTTATACGTGTATATATATATATATATATATATATATATATATATATATACACAGACACACACACACACATACACATATATTCTTGGATAGCTTTCAATAATACTTTCACATATTTTTTCATAAGGACCTTTGTGTATGTAATATTCATTCTATACACTTATTTTTTTGCTAAAGGTAATTTCTGTTTTTGAAACCTGAAAAAACAATTTTTATTAAAATACTAATGATATAGTATTAGTGTAGACACAGTTAAGAAATATTTAAATCAAATGGATCTGTAACAAGAATAATAGTTCTCTTCAAGTGTTTAATATTCACATATTACTATAAGAAAATATTTTATTTTGCTCTAATGTACATGGATACTTTTTAAAATTTTTATTTATTTTTTATTTCAGAGTATTACGGGGGTACAAACACTTTGTTTATGTGTATTGCCTGTGCTCTGCCCAAGTCAGAGCTACAAGCGTGCCCATCTCCCAGACAGCCCACCCTGCATTCTTTACGTGTGAATTTACCCATCTCCTTCTCCTCCCTCCCACCTGCCTGATACCCTATAAATGTTACTCCTCGTATGTGCACAATAGTGCTGATCGATTTGTACCAATTTAATGGTGAGTGCATGTGGTGTTTGTTTTTCCCTTCTTGCCATACTTAGAAGAATGGTCTCCAGTTCCACTGAGGTTGTTACAAAAGATTCTAGATCACCATTTTTTATGGCTGAGTAGTACTCCATGGTATACATATTCCACATTTTATTAATCCACTCATGTATTGATGGGCGCTTAGGGTTGTTTCCACATCTTTGCGATTGTGAATTGTGCTGCTATAAACATTCAATGGGGTGTCTGCTTCACAAAAAAAAAAAAAAAAAAGGAAACCATACTCTTTTTTAAGATGTTTCATTTACAGTGTCTGGTTTCTTCAACAGCTCACCTTTCCATGACAGAGATCAACAGAAATGCTTCTTCTTTTTCTTATTACTGTCACCCATAGGATTAATAGGCATTTTGAGTATTTCGCAACATCTTTACACCACAGAGCAGAGAGTAAGCAAAGAAACACAGTGAGTAATGCACACAGGTCTTGGTCCCTGTGGGTCATCATGGGGAACCTACCATTGGCGAGTCTGTCCAGCCTGCACTCGTGCCATTGCATTAACTTTTGTGGGCCTACTTGCATGCAGGAAGCTACGCGTGCACAGGAAGAATATATTGCAGTCGATGGCGGGTGAGAGAGTATTTTTCCCTTGAGGATGCTGAATTAACTCTGTGTGTTTACCTGCATTTTGACTGTGACCTGTTACATGAGGTCAGGTGTGGAATTTTCCACTTGTGGTGTCATGTAAGCACTTAAAATGTTTTGGATTTTGGAGCATTTCGCATTTTGGATTTTTGGATGAGGGATGATCAAGCTTTAGTTCTATTTTTAATGTTTTGAGGAATCTTTATGCTGTTCTTTATGGTATCTCTGCTACTTTACAACCCTACCAACAGTGTGTGAGTGTTCCCTTTTCTCCACATCCTTGCCATCACTTGTTATCTTTTGACGTTTTGGTAATAGTATTCTAACAAGTGTGAGGTGATATTTCATTGTGATTTTAATTTACATTTCTTTGATGATTAGTAATGTTCAAAATTTTACCATATTTAATTCAATATGATTTATTTCACTGCATCTGTTCTTATTTTGATTATTTGATTTTGTATATCAGTGATTAAAATAATGTGAAATATTTTCTGTCATATTTGTATTCTGCTAAGATTATGCCAGAATATTATCAAAGTAAGTTATGGTTTAGGCCAAATTAAAAAAAATCCCATGTTCACATTATTTCTGAAATGATCATCTCAATGTTAGATATAGCCTTGCCAAAAACACAATCATGTAAGTTATGCATTTAAAAACAGCGATTTTCTCTTTTACGTATTTTTTGTTTTATAGTACTATTATTAAATTTATATTCAAAAATAATATTTCTATTTAGAATGTTTAAATCTATTGGTGATGGGCCTTTCCTTTTTCATGTTACAATAAATATATAATAAAGTTACCTAATTTTGCACCCATTCTACTTTTTCATCAACTATATTCCAGCCCTAAAACATTTGCAATTTACAAAATTTAATAAAAGTCATTTGAGGTAACAACAAGGATAACTAGGATCTGATCATTTTTTCAACATATATAAGAAATGTGGGTTAAATATTTCTGAAACAAATTCATATGTATATCATGTTTTAGACAATTAAATATTGTCATCGAAGTGGATAATTTTCAATAAAAGTGACTAATAATTAAGTATTAAAATTTCAAATTTTATGTCATTTTATCTGAATCAGAAACAACAACGTATTTGTTTTAATGGAGTCTATATGATTTTTTTTTGTTTTTTTCTGAATTTTATCCATTATAATTTACATGGATTTAGAAAATATATTCATATTCTATTCTGCTCTCTCAGTGAAATATCTTCCACTATAGAATGGTCAAATGAGTTTCTCTGAAGTTTTCCCCAATTTTCTTGCATTTTGCTTATTTTCTCAAAACTTTATTCACTTATTCAGATAATTTTATTTCATCTTCACCTCTAACCGCTTTCTATTTTTTTGTTCCTGATAATTATTTGGTAATTCATTTCACTAATCAGTCGGGAAATGAAATGAGAGCTTAGTACTGTAAGGCAGAATTTGCAAAAAATTAAAATAATATCTTTGTCCCTGAAAAATCAATATAGGAATCAAATTTGTACTAAGGAGCTTTCTATTTCATCAAGTAAATACTTACTATAATTAGTGAATCATTATGTATTAATTTCTAATTTATTAGTATATAACACTCTGTGACTTATTTATCATAAATGAAAATTAATTATAACATACCAGTTCATATTACAAGAGGAATTGTATCTTTACAAAAAGAGCTTGTCAACATCATTCTCGTATATTAAACAAACATTACACCTACACCATATGACTATAATATGAAATAGCGTATTTAGTCAATGTATTAATACAAAAAGTAGGGGGTTCATTTAATTTTGATGTGTTTATCAATAAGCATATCAGTCAGAAAATGATAGCAATTTGATAACTTAAAATATTTTTTGAAATCATTGCAGATTTGTAAGTCATTTCTATTATCCAGCTTCTTCCTCATTTGTAAACAAAAGCAAAGTAATATATAGTTGGCCCTTGATATCTGTGGGTTCCCAATCTGTGGATTCAACCAACTACCTATGGTAAACTTTAAAAAAAATGGATGGTTGTGTCTGCACTGAACATACAGATTTTTTTTCTTGTCACTATACCCTGAACAATACAGTTATGACAACTTTTTACATAACATTTACATTGTATTAGGTATTATAAGTAATCTAGAGATGATTTAAAGAATATGGAGAATGTGCATAGGCTATATGCGAATACTATCCCATTTTATGTAAAAGACTTGAGCTTCCATGGATTTTGGTACCTGTGGGCATTCCTGAAACAATCCCCCATGGATACCTCGAGACTACCGTATAATGCCCTAATAGTATACAATTTACTTTCTTCTGTGAAAAATAGTGCCAATATACTGATTTATTAGAATCAGTATTACATACTCTAGAAAAATTTTACAATACATGTATAAATTATATAACAAACATTTAAATTGTCCATTTTTGGATTTAGCAAATTTATAAAATAACACAAATACTTTTCAAAGTGATAAAGACATCTAGTATATGGCTAGCACATCTTGCAAGGTGACACCAATATGCAGGGCACAACATGAATAGCCTTCCCTGAGTTCTCCTATCTTGAGATTGGTTAAAAGGTTTCTACTGATAACTTCAATCACACTGTTTCAGGAAAGCAGACAATTATTTTTTTCAAATTTTCCAAAAAATGTCTCCAGAATTGTTTTGTGTTATTTAATTTTGATTAAGAGATTCACTACTCTCTTCCTCCAACACATAAATCTCAAATGTACTCTATTTTTTGTTGTTGTTGTTGTTGTTGAGACAGAGTCTCACTCTTTTGCCCGGGCTAGAGTGCCGTGGCGTCAGCCTAGCTCACAGCAACCTCAAAATCCTGGGCTCAAGCAATCCTTCTGCCTCAGCCTCCAGAGTAGCTGGGACTGCAGGCATGCGCCACCATGCCCGGCTAATTTTTTCTATATATTTTTTAGTTGTCCAATTAATTTCTTTGTCTTTTTAGTAGATACTGGGTCTCGCTCTTGCTCAGGCTGGTTTCGAACTCCTGAGCTCAAACAATCCGGCCGCCTCGGACTCCCAGAGTGCTTGGATTACAGGCTGTACTCTATTTTCTTAAATTAAGAGGCACGTGGTCTTCTCTTTAGTTTTGAGTCACAGAACTGTAGTACTTTGAAAACAGATGATCCCAAGTTCTAAAAAGCTCAGAACTGTGTAGCATCTTATGGCTCACCAATTTTAAGTCATAACTTTATGTGAAATTTCATTTACTGTGCTGTTAATGTAGATATATTTATAAATGCAATGTACACTAGTACACAGAGAACTAACATTTCAATATTCTCCCTGTTTGCCAAAGTTAAGGTTAATTTTTTTTTTTTTTCTTGGACAAGGAGAAAATTATTCGGTCAAATGAGCCCTGGGCAATCTGTTGGGTAAGAGCCTGAAGATATCATAAAAAAGAAATCAGATTGTCAATGGGAGTAGGGATGTGGAATGAAATTACTGGTGCAAGGCTAGTAGGTATATTTAATAACTTTTTTCTCTTTCATTTTCTGTTTTTGCTAACATGTCCTTCATAATCAAGAGTGTGTCATTCAACTTTGGCATATAAAATGTGAACTTTATTTTCACTAATTAGAGGAGTACATAGGAACCACAACAAAAGATAGCAAAAGGTAAACCAGCCATATACTATAGAAAATAAAGCTGGTATAGCCATGAAAATTTCAAATAAAATAGACTTTAAGAGAAAAAAATTATTAGAGGTAAAAAAGAATTCAGGTCAGTGAGAAGTTATAATAAATGTATATTTAAATTAACCTATTAAATAATCTCAAATATACCAACAAAATTTAGAATACAGGAATTAGTAAATTTGCCATTAGTGAGATATTCAAACAGAGTTTTATTGATAATTCATAGGACAAAAGATGACAATTTTATAAGAATACAAGAGACTTGAAAAACAGAATTAGAATCTCAGTTTAATGAACATATAGATATCCAAACCCCCAAGAAAAGAAGTTCCGTATTCTTCTACCGTGTACATACAACATTTACAGTTAGGTCATATTAATAAGTCTTTAAAATATTTAAAAGAATTAGAATAATTCAGAGTATGTTTGTTGTATTATACAGCCATTGAATTAGAAATCGATAACAAAATTATGTAAAACCACATGTTTAGAAAATATATAAACATTGTTCTGAATAATTCATATGTCAGAAGAAATAAAAATAAAAATTTTAAAATATTTATAACTGTAAACTTATGAAAACACTTATAAAAATGTGTGACAGTTCAAATGGCACTTAGAGAAAAATTATGGCTTTTATATACTTTAGAAAAGAAGCAAATTAATTTACTAGGGATGTCATAACAAAATACCACAGACTGGGTGGCTTAAACAACAGATATTTATTTTCTCACAGTTCTGGAGACTGGAAGTCCAAGATCAAAGTGCCTGCAGGATTGGTTTCTCCCAAGCCTGTCTGCTTGGCTTGTACACAAGTGCCTTCTTGTATCCTCACATGGTCTTTTCCTCTGTGTGTGTGAATTCCTAGTGTCTCTCCCTGTGGCCAAATTTTCCCTTTTTATAAGGACACTGTTCAGATTGGATTAGGACTCACTCTAATAAGCTCTTTAACTTAATCAGACTTTAAATGCCCTATCCCCCAATACAGTCCCTTTCTGATTTACGGGGTGTTAGGGCTTCAAAATATGAACAGGAGGTGGAGGGGTAAAATTTGGCTGATAAGAAGAAAGACTATTAATTAATGAGCAACGCATCTTACTTAATTACAAAACAGTCACAATGCTTTCAAAACAAGTATGAATAAAGAAGATAATAAAGAACAGAAAAATCAAGGGAATATAAACCAATGATATATGAGAGAAAATTTTTAAAAAGACAAATCTTTGAAAAAACTAAAAATATTAAAAATAAATAAACATATAGCACAATTGTTCAAAAAATACAGATGTAAATAAAAAATATTAAGAATGCAAAAAAGGAACATAAGCTCTAAGGGGCTTTATTCATGAATCTCTGTAAAATACCTCCTACTTATTATTACCGGTGAATTACATCTCTGCGTTTCAGTGAAACCCCACCCTTCATTTGATAACTAGGTTAGGTATTCCTAGTAGCTTATTCCCCAATCACATTCATTATCATATTACACTGTAATTTCCTACTTATCTCCATTTTAAACTAGACCATAAGAGATAAAATCAAACTACTGGTTTTTTTTTTATAGCTATATAGTCAGTTTGTCTTTTGTCTTTTATACTGTCCTCTGAAATGTCCTCTTTCCTTAGCCTCACCTCTCAATGTTTTCTTCACCTTTATTGATTAGTAGAAATCCGTTTGTTCCTGCATAAATACATGCCCCAGTCCTTCATAGTGGAGGTCATTTATTTCTCTTACTGCTCACATTAACGCCTAGATTCGGGATGGATGTGCTTTCTTCCCTTTACTCTTCAGTATCACATTCTCCATTACTTCTTCAAAAACCTCCAGATCCTTCAGATTGTACATTGCCCAGTAATAGCAATCCCTGTACTTCATTGTTGCTATCATTTATTGACCTCCTGGATACATCTTGTTATTTGCTGAAGATTCACCACTTAGCTCATGATCAACTTTCTCCGTATTTATTCCTGTCACCATTTTTAGTGACTTCAATACATTGTATGCCCTGAATGACCCTCATAACACCCAGGGCTTAAATATTTTTGACTTCATCATGTCCAGTGCTCTGTTACCACCTTAATGTGATCATTCTCAGGGTCGTACCATTGATTTTGTCATCACTATATTACTTCTGAAATATCAAGTCTAAATATTGAACTTTCTGACATCACTTCCTCTTCTTCCAGGTGACTTACTTTTCTCTCTGTTCCAACCATCTTTCTGCCTCCTCGAGAATTCCTCTCCATTGGTCTGCCCTAGTTTTTCCATCAAATATTTTCTGAAGTTATCAATTTCCTCTGTACTCATTTTAGATGGTGTTGTATATCATTATAATAATTGATAATGATTTAAATAGTATTCTTAAATTCCTTGCCCCTTTCTCCCTTTGTTGTATTTGTCTGGAAACACTAAATCCACTTACGTTAAGTACCTCCTTCTCTGTGCCTGCACGCAAGCAACTACACATGACTAGAGATATGATAAAATGGAGCTTACAAGATGTGGCAAGTGCTATCTGGAGGATGAGCATGCTTGTTGGCTGGTGCAAGGGCAATTTATGTAACCAAGGCATTTGTAACCCTGTAATACTCTGAAGTAAAAAACTTTTTTAAATGGAGCTTACCAATCACAATTGAAAGTCAACACCTTGAATATCAAATGGGCAATCAACACTGTGGAGCAATCTCATTCTACTCCTTTCTCTTGTCATTCTGAAATCTCCCCCAGTAATATTTCATACCTTCCTGTCTCTCCTAAAATCTGAAACACCCCATCTCTCCTCCCAACAATTAGAAGCAATTAGAAGTAATCTCGCCTACCTTCTTCTTATACCACAATCCTTCCTACATCTCCTCTCCCTCTCTCTGGTGCTTTCTTTCTGTTATGAGAGATGACATTTCAACAAGCCAATCAATATCTAAATTATTCCATTACTACTAGCTTACTCAAAGTCTTACTACTATTTCCCGTGTCACCTAAAATGTGATTTTTCTCTATTTCTATTGGTTCACTCCCAATGGCATATAAACATGCTCTAAGATTTGCTATTTTAAAAATACACAATGATGACAAAAACTCTTATGTATATGCCCATCAACTCCATTATCTCTCTGATCCTTTTCACAGTAAAAGTTTTCAAAGTGTTGTTTATTATCACTACTCTACTCCTCCTTCCTATTTCTCTTCCTATTGGTCCAAATAAGTTTCCATTCCCAACACGCTATTGAAACTGCATTCATTGAGATTTGCAGTAACTTTCAGCCTGCCACATCTACAATCTGATTCTTTAGCATCATCATCATCTTCCTTTAGTAGCATTTGACTTAGATACCTACTTTCATCTTTTTTAACTACATTAACTCTTACATTTAGAAAATATGCTTCTATTTTTCCCCTTAATTTATTTCTATTCTTATTAAACCTCTTTTACTAGTGCTTTCCTTTCTGTTTCAATTCTAAATGTAGCATTATAACAATATTACATAGAATTTGGAATATTATATATTCATAAGTGATCTTTAGTCCTCCTTTCTTCCCATATTTTCTGTATCATCACTAACAGCAACAACAGCAGAACGACTTCAACAATTAGTGTGTACCATATGTCAGACATCTTCATGTCCTTTACAAATATTGACTCATTCAATCCCCAGATATTTCCTCCAGCACTGGTTCATCGGGGTCCAGTACCATAAATCCTATATACACTGGCCACCTCTACTGGATATTCAATTGTTTTCTCAAAATTTGAACTTTGCCAAGACCTACCCCAAATCAAATCCTCCACCATTTTTGTCCATCACAGTAAATGGCATTATCATATACCAAGTACTTAATCCAAAGAACTAGGATTCAAATCTTATTCTTCTCTCTTCATTTCTCTCTCTCTCTCTCTTTCTCATTGGATTCAGTCTAAAAGAGACTCATTGGGTTGATCTCAAAAATGTGTTTTGAATCTCTGAATTTTTCCACATCTTTTCATCTCCTTTGTTCTACTCATTCCAAAATATCATCTCTTGACTGTACTACCTACATCATCTCAGAACTTCTTAATTTATTTTTAACTCCTGCATAATCTACTCCTTGTAGACAATCTAGAGTCAGCTCTCTCTTGTTTTTAGAATAAAAAACATGCCACATCCCTGCCCTACTAAAAACTCTTACTTGCTTCCAATCACCCACAAAATACAATTTAAAACTCTTGCATGACCTACAGGGACTTTATGTGAACAATCCCTAGACCGGCTCCTTGTCTTCCCGTAATATTCGTAATCATCATCTTGGTGCAGATGGGTTGTAGCCACGTGGGTCATTTTCTTTTAGCTGAACACATGAGTTTGTTCCTGCCTTAGGTCCTTTGTACTCTCTTGATGCTTTTATCCTGCAATCTTCCTCATGTTTTGCCGGTCAGTCTACTTTCCCAATTCAAGTCTGAGCTGCGATGTCACTGCCTCCTACGGTCCTTCCTTGACCATCCAAAGTAGATCAGCCTCTTCCCTTGTCTTGACTATCGTATTCCTCTGTTTTTTTGATCTAGTACTTACTATCACCTAATACCATCTGAGTGAAAACTCTCAATAGTTCGTGAGATAAATATTAATATTATCATGACTGTCTTTATATAGATGATGAAATAGTGCTTCAGGTTGGTTTAGTAAATTGTCTATGTTCAACATTTAAAGAACAGTGCCCTTTTTTCCCAAATCATTGTCATTACAATTTGCCATTCTGGCTTCCTAAATTAGATATCTCTCTCTTTCTCTCTTCTCTCTGTCTGTCTGTCTGTCTGTCTCTCTGTCTCTGTCTCTCTCTCTCTCTCTCTCTCTCTCACACACACACACACACACACACACACACACACACACACAGAGTTTTCAACTAGATCTAGGCCTGCCTACTTTATTTGGAGAAGTATAGTGCTCAGTACAATGCATCTCTACATCTTTGTAAGTAAGAGAAACATTTAACCTTTGTTCAAAATGTAATCAATAATTCTGATTTTCTGATACCAGTCTTTCTCTCTTAAGCTAGGTATATCTCTAATGCTTGGATTAAATCACTAAGTCCATCTAATCTTACTGAGGCTAGAGTTATAAAGTTGAAATGCAAAGCAAAATTCCATGTATTAATGTTCACATACTTTTAAACTGCCTTGAGTGTGATCACCCAGGGGACTGAGTAATCCATTAACTGAAAAATGCATGTATATATGTATTTATAATATTGGGAGGTGGGGATGAGAAGATAAAGGGGTGTGAAGAATTTGAAAGGCCACAACAATTTAGCAAACAATAAGTCTTTAACTAGGAACACATGGTTTCCCATACCATGTGCAAAACATTAAAAAGAGAAAGGACGAAAAAGAGAATCATACTGGGTATTGTGCTACAATGGAAAAAAAAATAATAATAAGTGTTTTGCTTCAAGAACACTTTTAGTAAAAATGAAAGCTGTTTTTGGAATAAACATTCTAATTACTGATTGTGTTTATTTCTGGATATACTTGGCTTTCTGTGTTAAACGCATTGTAGAATGTTCCATTTGAATACACAGATCACTTACCGGATTCAGCTCATAGACTCCATAGGTTACAAAATGCTTTGCTACAGCATGTAGATTAACAGGGAAGCTGCCCAATAATATTTAGGTTTTTTTAAACAAATAAAATTTAATTCAGTTTGAAGATAGAGAAGTGAGGTTATTTTTTTTTTTTTGCTTTTTTGTTCTTTGTTGTTATTTTTAAATTAATAGTCATTCCTGCACATATCTTTTTATATCTACCATTAGATAATGTGGCAGGCAGCCCTTTAAAATGACCTGTAGTGATCATATCTTATATTGTTTATGCCCTTATCTAATTTCATCTTCTTTTTAACTTTTAATTTATTTTAATTTTTTAAATTTATTTTTAATTGACAAGTAAAAATTGTATATATTTATGGTGTATGACATGATGTTTTGATATATGTATACAATATGGAAGGGCTAAATCAAGCTATTTAACATATGTATCACCTCACATACTAATCATTTTTCTGTGGTGAGAACACTTAAAACCTCTTTCAGCAATTGTTAAGTATATAAATATGCAATATGTTATTAATAATAATCATCATGATGTATAATAGCTCTCTTGAATTAATTCCTCCTGTCTAACTGAAACTTTTTGTCCCTCCTTTTCAGTGTGGGCTTAATCTAATGACTTGCTTTCACCAAACTGAATATGGCAAATGTGATCGAATATCACATGCAAGTTTAGGCAATGAAAGACTCCTTGCTAGAACTCTGTCTCTTGCTTGCACTCTATCTGCTTTCTCATTCCGATGACACCAATTGCCATATGGTAAGGCCAATATGGTAAAGAACTAAAAGTACCCTCTGCACAAAGCCAGGGAGAAACTTAGTCCTTCATTCCAATAGCACACGAGGAACTGAATTCTGCCAACAAACGTGTAAGTCAGTTCGGAAGTGAATCTTTCTACAATTAAACTTTCAGATGAAACTGCAGCTTCAGCTAACACCTTGGGTGTGGCCTAGAGAAAGACTTGAAACCAATGGACCCACTAAATTGTGCCTGATTTCCTGTCCCACAGAAACTGTGAGATAGTGTGTTGTTCTAAGCCAATATTTTTTTCTTCTCTTTTTAAAATCTTTTTTTATTGAGATTGAAGAGCCTTTCTTTTGGAGAGAAAGTCTCACTCTGTTGCCCTGAGTAGAGTGCTGTGGCATCATCATAGCTCATAGCAACCTCAAATTCCTGGACTCAGGCGATCCTCCTGCTTCAGTCTCCCAAGTAGCTGGGACTACAGGCACGCGCCACCACGCCTGGCTAATTTTTCTATTTGTGGTAAAGACGGGGTCTCGCTCTTGCTCAGGCTGGTCTTGAACTCCTGAGCTGAAGCAATCCTCCTGCCTCAGCCTCCCAGAGTGCTAGGATCACAGGCATGAGCCACCGCACCCGGCCAAGCCAATATGTTTTAAAGTAAATTGTTATACAGGAACAAATGATGCAGATAAATGACATAATTAGAAATCAAAGAATAATTTTACTCTGCCATTTCTCCGACTAATCATATCCACCACCAAGTTTTGTCTACTCTGTTTCCTGTGGATATATTTCAGCCTATCCAATCACACTTTCATTGCCCTTTACAATGCTCATCAATATTTCCTTGAAATATTTCAATGTTTCCTAAGAATTATGCCTCTCTCCAGACTGCCACATTTTATTCCAGCCTCTATAATAATATTTCCCAAACTAATGTTTACAGTTATTTTGTGAAAGTTTCTTCATTAAATTAACCTAGGAAAAGCTGAGTATTATGCTTCTTTGGAGTGTCATAAATGGAGTTGTGCTTTAGTCACATATATCTTTTTTCAACAAAGAGTTTCTGAAATTCATTTGACTATAGGACCACCTTCTTACTACCTGACACATATATAGTTTTTAAGAATAATTAATAATAGTTCATGGAGTCAGTGGTGTCCATGAATCTCTGTTTGGTAAATACTGCTCCAAACTTTTTGAAAGAATTTTTTTTTTCCCCGCAATGCCCATCAAATCATACCATTACATTTTGGCAACCTCATGTTGCTTACAGAATAAAATGCAGGGAGGATACAAATAAAGCCATCAATGACCAGGCTCTCCCCCTCTGGCCTTTGTTCTAGTCTCCTAACTGACTCACTGCCCCGCCCTGCTGCCTTTACCCTCTACTCCAGCGTTACTGACCACTAGGTAGATTGCCGAATGTTCTTTCTGTCTCCAGATTGCTAGCTGCCATTCATGTCTTTGCATGAGAGTAGAATGACGCTGTTGTTCGTACGTCTACCTCTATTCCCCGCAGTGGCCTGACAAACTATAACTCGTTTTTCTATTCACTTCAAGAGTCATTTAGTCTATGACATGATTACATAGCTCGGGGCTGGAATTTGTTTAATCTCTGAACATATTCATCAAAAGTTAACACCATCTTTTATCACAAATATTTACTGAAGTTAAAGTATATTTCCTTCATATATCTTTGTAGCAATGATGTTGGATTCAAATTAGGAATCATTTCAGGTTCTCATTACACTAATAGAATTTCTCTGTCTCTGCTCTACTCCTCTCCTCTCTCTTCATATTCTTTCCTTTCCTCTCCTTTTCTCTTCCCTCTTTTCTCTCTCTCACTTCCACGCTACGCTTTCCACAAGAATACCTCTGTAATTTTATTATATGTAATTCTTTGTATTAATATCTTTCTACCTATAATAGACAATGCTTTCTTGAAGTCACATCACAAGACCTTCATTTTTGTACCCTGACTACATTTAATAAATAATTACTGCTCAATTAACACAACACTCATTTACTCACTTGTTTTAGTAAGCTTTGAATTCCGAATTAAAAATCTCCCTGGTTTTATCTTCCTTATGTGTTTGGTCAATTATTATTATTTTTTTATATTTGTAGCTGGCTCATTCTACCTTCATATTTTATGGGTGGATGTGTAGATCGTTACTTGTCAATAGTTTCTCAGTTCCCTACTGTCTTGTTTGAGAGTCCCCGTTGTGATTCCCAGAGCTTTCTGATAATACCTGAGCTCAATATTGTACTATCTTTTGCAGGAAAAAAAAAAAATAAAAACTCTGCAATCTCTTTATTTAAGTAAATTTATGGAAATGTTAAACATCTAAGGCTCGAGTTTTACTAGTAAGGCACAATGAATAAAAGCAAATCAAAGCAGTTTATCAAAGTTATGTTTTGCTAATTATTGACCTTAGTGTATAGTTTTCACAAGTAAATTATTTAAACAGTGTATAGGCACGGAATTAGTAAAGAAATTATATTGCCTAGATTATGAATGTTAATATGTAAATACAATTGGAATTTTGATGAGAAGCTATTTATAGGAATAGCGGAATAAGTAACCACAACTGCAAATATCTCTTATTTATAGCTTTAGCAGCATTGGTATTCATGAATTATAAAATAGGTTGAATTTTTATTGTCTTGTAATATGCCTAAGTTCTTGAAAAAATAAGATTATGCTATTTAGAAGGTTGATTTTAAATCATATTATATGATATAATACCATACACTTTCATTAAATTAGTTTTATTGTTTAAACCTTTTATGCAGCTTGTGTGAATATTTGCTTTAATTTTTAAATTATGTAATCTTACATAATCAGAAATAAATTTAAGACATGATTAGAATCAAAAAAGCTTTGCTATGCTCTTTCCATTTACATTTTCTTATTGTAAAACATGCTAGAACGTGTTTATGGAACAGGTTTTCTAAATGGTGATTTTTATTACATATTCCTCTATATTCTGAATAAATTTAAGCTGATTTTTTTATTTTATAAAAATATTGTCATCCTATTGATAACAGTAACATTCCCAGCCTATGACAATAAATAAAAAGCTTGTACCTAAAAAACCTTTTTGATATGAATTTATAAAATTGTGTTGAAATAACCATATCAAAAATCACATAATCTAGTGGGACTTCATGAACATCTGTTATTTACGTTCAGTAATAACATCCCACATATTGAGCGAACTTTCCCCCATTTGGAATCACAGTTGCCCATCACACCATTCCATTGTCCTTTTTCTCATTGCAATTATATATTCAAAGATTTAAAGAAAACATTCTACAAGTTATCCCCAAAGAGAGTATGTTTGAAAACTGGCTCAAATTTAATCTGAGTGAAGGTGCTACCTCAAATTGTTGGCACTTTAGAGACCTTACTTACTTTAGCATCATGATCAGAGAGAGATTTTTTCATGTGTTTACACACAGTCACTCAGTGCAGTTACAGTGATGGTGTGTCTGCGGTGTATTTAAGTCTACTGCCAATCACATAAACATCATACATGGAGGAAGAATTACAAAATCATGTTTCTGTTTGCAAGACACATGTATCTAGATTAGCCTTAGAAGTTGGATAAGTGAAAAAGGGCTAATATAAATAGATCTAATTAAGCACAAAATAAGTAGCACTGAATTTTATCCTGGCCTCAGTTTATTTCTAAGATAATACATTTCATTGAGATGCTCTTCAGTCACTCATTATAACAATATTGAGAACAGGAAGGCACACATTTCAGTGACTTAAAACAATAGAAATTCATTTGATTTCAAGCCTACAGAATGGCTGGGCGGTTATTCTGCTCTCTTGTGCTAATTTATGCTTCTGTGGACAGCTGTTGTAAGAGTAGGTGGCTTTGCTGATCTTGGCTAGGTTCTACCACATGTCAGGGAGTTTGGATAGGATAGTTTTGCTTTTTTCTGCATCATCTCTCAACATCTACCAGGCTAATCTGTCTTGGCGTTCATAGTGTCCAGCTTCTGAAAAAGGGAAAGAGAGAGAAAGAAGAAAGTGAAAGTGCACACATTCTCTTCTGGACTCAGAATTGTCATGGTATCCCTTACTCTGCATGTGATTTGCCAAAACAGCTAATAAAACCATCTCAGCTTGAAAGGAAAAGGAAATGGATTTCACCTTCAGGAGAAGTTGTAAAATGTCATTGTAAAGGGCGATGTAGGAGAATGAAGAACCGGGGCCATTTTTGCAATTGTCTACATGCATAAAGTAAGGGTGTGTTTGTGTGTGTATGTGTGTATATGTTTTTTAACTTCTGAAATTTGCTAAATCCATCATTCCATGTACTTCTCTAATAACAGAAAGTTGTTGCCCAGGGATCCTGATTCTGCCTCATATTCAACCCTAGGCTCCACTCAGTTTTGAATTATTTAAAATTTAAATAACAATATGACCCACATTGTAAAATGATACAATTTATATTGTTTCGCAAGATTATAAGTTCATTCATAAGAATCAATTTTCATCAACTTCCATATGGGAAAAAGATAAAAATCCTAAATTTCTAGATACAGTGGATATTTTTTACCAGCTTCCACACTGAAAGCAAAAGTGTATTACAAAGATAAAACAATTAATATTGGCATCAAACCATCCATCCAAAACACTATATTTTATAAAATGGCAAAATAATATCAACATATACTACTAATACTAAATGACTGTGCCCAAGAATTCTATTAACAGCCAATATCATTATCTTTTTGGATGAGAAAAGTTAATATGGTCAAAAATTTACTATATCAGTCATTTAATACATCTGAGTAGAATGCTAGAAAATGTAAAAAACAAATAGTAAATTATTTATATTTGTAATTTATTAATTACAACTTCTATTATAGAGGAAGATGAAGAGGAAAAGAAACAGTATAAATAATAAAACTTAAAACATATAGAGTTAAAAATGTACGAGTAAACATAGTGTCTGAGAATGTGTTGAATATAGATGAAGTAGAATAAATAGTCCAAAGAGAAAATATAATAATCTGAAATTAATTGCACTAAAGTATTCCATATTTGCAACGAGATGAAGGGAGAAAGGGGATGTGTTTGCTTAAGGCAATGTGGGTGGTGGATTGGAAAGCAAATTGTCTCATCTTGAGGAGGGGAAGAAAAAATTAAAATGTATGCTAAAGATCACCTGTTATGGTGGGGAGCAGTGAAAAAAATATAGCATGATGAGAAGAGATAGTCAGCATTTTGTTTCCTTAAAATAACAAGGAAGCATATATGTATCTATTAGAGATAAGAAAAGCAATTTTAGTACAAACAAAATTTTAAAATACCAAGAATTTCTGAATTAAATAGTGTCACAAAAACAAATAAAAAGTAAATTAATTACTTTAAAAAAAAAGGAGAAAAGGAAACAAAAATTAAGTATGAATGGGCTAACTTTCCCCATTAAAGCCAAGAGACTATAAGATTTAACAGTTAAAACCCATGGAGTAGACAGGGAAAGCTTTCTTCCCTTTCCTTTCTTTTCCTGTCCTTTCTTGTCTCACTCTGTTGCGTGGGCTAGAGAGTGCAGTGGTGTCATAGTAGCTTACTGCAACCACAAACTCCTGGGCTCAAGCAGTGGGCCTGCTCCAGCCTCCCAAGCAGCTGGGACTACAGGCACATACCACCATGCTCAGCTATTTTTTTCTCTAATTTTTGTATGGACAAGTAGCTCAGGCTGGTCTCAAACTACTGGCCACAGGTGACTGATCCTCCCAGCTAGGCCTCCCAAAGTGCTAAGATTGCAGGTGAGCCACCACACTTGGCCAAGATTTTATTTTTACCACTGGTGTTCAATAATTTTATTTTGATGTCTTGGGGGTGTTTTCTATGTGTCTATACTGCTTGGATGTTTATTGGAATTTATATCAAATTGGGAAGTGAGTGTACAATTTATATCAAATTGGAAAACTTTCAGCCAATATCTCTTCAATATTTTTTTCTGCCCTCCATCACTCCAATTACCTGAATGTTAGACCTCTTGATTTTATACCACAGATCCACTGAGGTACTGCTCATAATTATTCATTATTTTTTCCTTCTGTGCTTCACTTGGGATATTTTTGTATTGTTGTACTTTTGGACTCACTGTTTATTTCTTCTGCAATGTCCAACATGCTATTAATCACATTGAGTAAATTTTTCATTTCAGACTTTTTTTTTTCTCTAAAAGTTCCATTTGGTTCTTTTATTATATATTTTCCTTTCTTTCTATTATGTTCATATCTTCCATTAAATCCTTGGGCATAATTGTAAGATTTATAATATATTTTTTGAAGATCCTTTTCTGTTAATTCTATCATCTATGTCATGTATGGTTCTGTTCTAATTGATGGATTTTCCCTCTAGTTATGGTTATAATTTGCTGCTACTTTATTTACCAGGCAATTTGTTCTAGAGGGAGGGCACTGTGAATGCTATATTGTTGAGTGCTTACATTTTGATGTCTGCATTTATAAGGAATGGAAGTCCATTTTCACAAGGCTGTATGTTTCTTGTGGATCACCATGATCATTTCAAGATTTTCTTTTAAGCCTGTTATACTGGCATTGGGTAGTATTTACTCTAGAACTGAATAGTCCTTTTCAAAGAGTCACTATTTCAGGGTCTCTATTGATAGCTCTAAATGATCAGTAAGGTCTTCACTGCCCTGAAAGGATGGAAATTGGGGTGGAAATTAGACATCTTCTAAGCCCTTGTGAGATCTGGGAATGTTTAATTTTTTTTCTCACTTCTGCACATATTTGTATAGCCAATCACTCAAAGGGACTCCTAGGTAGATTTTTGAAGCTCTTTTTCTATGTAGCTCCTTCTTCTTCAGTGCTCAGGTCCTCAAATTCCAGCCATTTCCGCCTCTCTAACCACTAGTCTCTGTCAGCGTGACTGACACAGTCTATTTGGGATTTCCTTCTCTCTGGTGTGGTCTAGAAGATGCTTTTAGGTGAAAACCAGGGTCATTATAGAGATTGCAGTTTTTGTTTTCCTTCTTCCAAGTATCATATTTCTGTTCTACTTGTCCTATGTCTGAAAACTTTGTCTAGTTTTTTAATTACTCATGGTGCATGGATTATTTGATCATGACAAAGTCCCATCATTTATATGTAGCATTATAAGAACATCTTGATCTTAATTTAGTTTTTTTTTTTTTTTTTTTTAAATTTTATTCCAGGGTATTGTGAGGGTACAAACACTACAGTTACACTTTATGCCTTTGCCTCACCCAAGTGCGGGTTTAAGGCATGCCCTTCCCTCCCCCCCCCCTTAGTGCTCCCCATGTCCTTTAGCTGTTGATTTGCCCCCCCATCCCCCTAATCCCTAGGGAGTATTTCTGCCATGTGATCAACTTAGTGTTGATCAGTTAGAACCAGTTTGATGGTGAGTACAAGTGGAGCCCATTCTTCTGCTCTTGTGGTGCTTCACTTTGGATAATGGGCTTAATTTTAATCCAAGAAAGTGTAAGAGGTGCTAGATCACTGTCGTTTCTTATGATTGAGTAATATTCCATTGTAAATATATACC
>RJWJ010026687.1:0-22793 GCA_004363605.1 Indri indri | reverse complement strand
CCAACAGCTGCTTTGGAACCTAAGGAACCCGTGTTTTCTTCCACATACGGGAGAGGCAATGTTCCCACTGGGAAAACAGCAGATTTGAAATCAAAGAACAAATGTGAGCCAATGAGTTAAGGGAAACAGATGAGTGGGGACGAGATACAATTACATGGAAACTAGTTGGCATGAAAAGATAAGGTATAATTTTTTTTTTGCCTTTGACTATTATGAG
The DNA here is from genome assembly GCA_004363605.1 of Indri indri. NCBI lineage: Eukaryota > Metazoa > Chordata > Mammalia > Primates > Indriidae > Indri > Indri indri. The sequence continues at coordinate 22,576 of RJWJ010026687.1, read as the reverse complement.
ATGAGTTATCTAGGGATGATAAATAGAAAACTAGTTGGAAAATTTAATGTCAAAACCATTTAATTTCATTCTTGCCCAAATGGAACAAAATGCCACTGAGTTTAATTAAAGATTTTCAGCCACTTTGAGGCAGAAAGAATGATTTGGTTACGTGGCTCTTACCTACACATCTGGCTGTGCTAAGGTGACCAGCATCTGTGCTGGGCTGGGGCGACTAGTCGGCTCACCACAGGCCCCCAGATATGCCCTCGATCATGCTTTGCTGAAGCACAGTCAAGTGGGAATCGTAGGAAGAGAGATGCTGGGTAAAGACTCATTCACTGGAAAGACAGCTCTGTTCAGGGCTGACAGACGCCACCCTGAGTGAGATATAATCACAGCCCTGGCATGGAGGCCACTGAAGCCACCATTTGGACCACCTAGACCGGTTCACTCACTAATCCACTCACCTTAAACAGCAATTATTCTTGCTGTTTTTCTAACTGCTATGTAAGCTCTTCACTGGTCTCAAATAGATAAAGAGAAAATAAAACAAAATCCAGAAACAGATGGTGTTAGAACTTTGACGTAAATGATGGTTCCAAACAGAACTGGCAGGGAGCTTGCGAGGAAGAGGATGGTGATCTGTGTGATTGTCTAGCTTGGACTGTGCAAGAATAGATTGGCCACAATTTTTTTTCAGGAAAAACTATAAGAATCCTATGTGAAAAGACATTTTTATTTTAAAAATAGTTTTTGATATTTGAAAACAAAACTGACAAGCATTTTTTGCAGAAGAAATGGCAGTTTCAAAGTGTTGGGGAGACACATTTCAAAAGTCAATAATCAGATATTTTAATTTTCACAACACCATAGTTCAGATGAGATTGACTTCTTTTTTAATTTTTTTTTTTTTTTTGGCTCACCAGGTCTGCTTCCAGAGACATTGACTTTTCATTTACTTTTTGCTAAAATGCCCCATTCAGAAATTCCCAAGTTTCCCATGATCTCTCTCTCATCTGATTTCTCTTTACAACGCCTCCTACTCTCCCTTTCTGCCTCTTTTTTTTTTTTTTTGCTTTTTAACCTCTTATAGCCACCCTCAATCTCATTTCCTACCATCTTATCCATGAAAATCCTAGATTTTATTTATCATTAAGTCTAATTTTTTGACTTAATATAAAATGTTCCAGTTGGGGGAAGGGGAAAGAATACATAGGTAAAAAGGCCAAAAACCAGAAGTTTAAAAATAGAAATCAAAAAACAGAAATTAAAGCCTTAGCAAATGCGGAACTGCTTTTCGCAGTAAGGAAATTTGGCAAGGGTCAGGCAGGAAGGCCAGAGGCAGATGGTCAAGGTGCCACTTACGTGGAAAGCTCTGTGTTGAAATGTCCAAGTTTCCACCAAGGGCCCACTGCTTTGGTTATAGACACAGCAATGGATACATACACGGGGGCTGAGGCAGGACCTGGGGAGACGACCGGAGGCAAGTCTCTTCTGCTGGCAGCAGAGCCGAAGAGGCAGCTCCGTGCCCCAGATGCCTGCTGCCAGGGACCCAGCCCAGCTGCTCAGGCGACAGAGGAAACGAACTGAGGCTGTGCATGTGACGGTGGCACGGTTCCCAGGCTGGTAGCTCAGAAGACACATTACAGACAAATGTGCTCTATGGCACAAAAATAAACCACAGGAAGTAGAAGTCCCAGCTCTCAAACTGAATTTCTGTATGTAGATATACAGCCTTTCATTGGAAAGGAAAATAAGACATTATTGTAGGGGAAAATCTCTAGATAAGAAATTTAAAAACCTCAAATCCTGCCTCTGACCCTCCCAAGCCATAGGGTATGGGGCAAGGTCCCCTCTTTCCTTCCTGGCTTTAGTACCTGGATAAATGTCCTAATCTATCTGATGCGATCACCAAATGAGATGGTGATGTCCAGGTGCTTTGATAAATTAAAACAGTTATCCAGATGTAAAGTGTGATTATTTTCCTGTTAATTAGCTGGATCCATTAACCTTTACAGCAAAACCCTAAGGAGAGGGTTCCCCCTCCACAACCTGAACGAGGTCAAATGGTATAAACAAATAGAGCAAAGACAGGAAGGAAAAAGGAAACCCACCAAAATGTTGTAAGTGGTTATTTGGGGTGGGTGGGGGGAGTAGGGAAGGATTATGGCTGTTTTTATTTTTTGTGTTTTCCAAATTTTTTACAATAAGCATATACTTTAAAAGTAAAAATAACAAAGAAAGCTGGTTTTTAAAATGCTACTTCTGAAAAGTAAAGGCTATACCTCTCTTTCTTAGTATATAAGATTCAAAAACAGATGAGCTAAGAAAAACAAAAAGAACAAAATATGCTCTGAAATAGGCAGCAATTTCCATAGTTACTAGCACATTCTTTGGCTACCAAGAGGATTAAATTAGAGAGGAAACCTGATTCCTGCTTTACCTGGGTCTGCACACACGGGTTAGAAATGGTGTGTCTCGGTGTGTTGAACTGTCTGGAGCTATTTCATTCTCCAGCATATGCGCGTCATATTGGGGTGGGGCTTCATTAATATTTATGTTATATTGCAAAATATGTGTCATTCAAGTGCCATAGGAAGCTGCTTCTAAAAGCATCAATCAGGGTAGGTGTTGAGTCCCTTGATGTATTTGTTGCACATGTATGAAAAGGATCCTGAATTTTATTCCCCAGCCAACTTCCTAGACTTTAAAGCAACTTCACACTCTTCAACTCACCTAGGACAGGCTGGGGAAGGATCAGAATCGACTGCTCGTCCCTTTTTTTATTTCATCCTACATTCCAATACATTGAGCTATTTTAAAAATTGATTCTGTCATCCACCCTCCTCCATAAACAAGTGAGCTAAGTTTACACTCTGTGTCTTGACCCAAATCATTGGTGTTGAGGAAGGAAATGCTGTAGCCAGGAAGGATGGCTTTCCTTGTGTACATCCACCTAGCTGTTGAACACTTGCCAAATCGCATCGTGCAAGTGGGTAGAAAACGACCAGATGATACCATCTTTCTGCTTAGACCTTCATAATGTGTCGACAGGGTGCCATTGGAAGGATTGCCTTCAGTGAAAGGAAGATGCAGCATCAGGTCATCCCCAATGAAGGGTTTTGTTAGTACCCACTCTGTGCAATATTTGTTGAGTTCTGGAGACACAAAATAGTAGATATTCCTGCAAGCAAGGAGTTTACAATCAGACGGAGGAGCCAGGAACTGCCTTTGTTGTCACCTAGAATTAAAAAATAGCATCCCATATAGTCCAAGACGGAACTGCCTGCCCAACCCTTTCCTTTCAGCCTTCTTGTATTCTTTAGTTTAGTTTTATCTAACCTGGCTGCTTGTACTTTCCATCCAGTCACTATGCAACATTTGACACGTGGCTTCTGCCTCACTCATTCTCCTGAAACACGTCAACTGAAGAATGACGAGGTTCATAGATTTGGAAAGGAGAGCTTTATTTCTCATCAAGGGTTGCACCCTGCAGGCAGCCACCTTGTAGGTCTCAGGCAGAAGCCGAGAGCAAGCATTTCCAGGGAGGGGTAAAGGGAACAGGAATTTATGCTGAGTGCTGAGTGGGGTGGCTGAATATATGTATTTAACAAGCTATAGGAGGAGTCATAAGTATTTATGAAAGGAGAAACATGCACATGTGCAATTGAGCTTCACACCGCTTCATGGGCCCCATGTTTAAAAAATGGCAGCTTTAGTATGATCCAAGGGTGGAGTTTTCGACCCTCTGAAGTCAAGATGTGAAGCAGAAGACACAAATGTTCCCTGTGCACAGCCTCCATAGATTGTTCAAAATCACTCCATGGTCGGTGGTCTCTTATCAGAGAGGAACGCTGGTCACTCGTGCCGAAACCACAAAAGACAGGGGCAGTCATGAGGCTGGTTGAAATCGGCAGTGGAGTCTTTCCAAAGGGCTGGTTTCAGTTTAACGCTCAGGGAAGAAAGCGTAATGGCAGTTAGTGCGGGAGGCGGTATAACCAGGCGTGTCTGACCTCCCATCCCGTTATGGCTGGGATTTCAGCTTTTAAAGTTTCTCTGGGGTCCCCTTGGCCAAGAGGGGGTCCATTCAGTTGGTTGGGGGGTTCTCAAACCATTGCCTCCAAAGGCCCCAGGAATCTCATGGTAGTAGAATCTGTGATTTTTCCACCCAAATGTTGGTAAAGACTCTCTCCTTGACCCGAACTCTAGCGTGGCTTCTGGCAGTTTCAGACCAAGTCTCTAGGATCGTCCCCTGTAAAATGCCTTCCTGAGGAAGCTCATGGCTGCCAGGAGTTTATTGTTCTTTCTAGCCAAACCCAGGCAACAGGCAGATAGGCCCCTGAACCTCCTCTTAGAGCAGTTACTCTAGAAAGTTGCAATTGTAAATCCTTGCTCTGCCCCTTTGAGATGTAAATCTTCTAACCACCCAGAGCTGTCTTCCAAGGACCTGAGGAATGCAAACATTTGAGCATATAACTCTCCCCTCCAGTCCCTGTGGGCACCTTGCTCTAACCTGCACCACAGAGGTTTGCTTCTTCTCCAGATATAAGCTCCGCTTAACAAACCCAGCCTAGTCACATGGACAAATCTCCCTGCCACCCCCCGGGGCTCTTTCCCCTAGCGCACCCCAGCCTTTAAAGAGTCTCCTGCCTTCCGTGCCTACCAAGTTGAGTTTCGTTCATGCCAGACCCTCTTCCCTATTGTCATAGTTATTACCGAATAAAACCATCCCTACCATTTTAACTAGTGTCCAGCTTTGTTTATCTTTGACAATGTTCTACACTTTAAATTTGTGGTGTCTGAAATCAAAATATTCAAAGTCATCGTTTGCAAAATAAACAGAACACCAGATGAAAGAGCTCAGTCACCTGCTCTAGAAAATAAGACGTTGATCTGGCTCATCTGCCGGCCCCTTCCGGGTCTAGTGTCCAAACACAACTTCCCTGGCTTTTCTCACTCTTTCCTCGCTACCTTGAATACCTTCCTCTTCCACCACTCTGCTTCCACGACCTAAGACCCGTGAGAGCCCCCAGAGGAGAGGTCTTCCTCCCTGCAATGCCAGTGGGGTTCACTGCCTGGTGGGCTCTCAGCTCTCCCCATTGACAAGCAAAGGCTCATCCAGACGCCCCTCTCTGACTCCAAGAGTCATGTATAGACCTCCTCTGCAGACCTTAGACAATTTCCTTATACATAGTAGGCTTCAAGAAATAGTTGCTTGAAGAATGATTGATCTGGTAAATATGAAACCAGCCCAAGGAACTTGTGTTTATCAAGAGTCATTTTTGTAATTAAAACATTTTTGTTTTATAAAATATATTACTTTTGTAATCAGCAATGTAATAAAGATTTTATTTTTATAAATTAGGGAGTGTGGAATGTAAACTTTAGTCCTGCTCTGGTCCAAATAACTTGCTATTTCAAAATGTGTGACTTTGAATTAATGAAAACTTTCAGACTCCCATTTAAGGTGGGCCAAAAAATCAAGGCAAAATCCTTTCAGTCATAAGCATAGCAGGGCTGGAAAGAGATACCTGTCTTCATTGGTGCTAGTCATCTGGCATAAAGCCAGATAAAACTGCTTGGTTTTTCTCATTTCAAGGATTCTGAAATAGATTAGTTACTAAGGGAAATTGGCAGGAGGGTTTTTAAACCATAAACAGTCAGTAAATGACTATTTCAAGTCATTGTTTACAAAATAAGTAAACATCAGGTGGGAAGAACCAAGAATGGCCTCTTCCTGGAAAGAAAACAGTTTTAAAGACAAAGGTAACAGGTGCAGGTGACCGTGCACAAGGACCAGAGAAAGTCAGACTGGGGATGCAGTAGGGGTGTGCCTCTGTCCCCAGGCAAAGATGGGCTGCCACTTTCTTCATGGAAGGTTTTTCTGTTAATAATTATACCATCCCAGAGGCAGGACCAACTGGGAAAAGAAAGGCAGGAAGTATAAGGAAACTGGTGTCTGACAAAAAAACAAAACAAAACTTAGAACTGAGATTTGTGAGTTAATTCTATAACCCAGAGCTTTCTGGACATCTGAGTGTCACAGTCACAATTCTTGTAAATCCTTTACCACGTGTATTATTATACACTTAATGTGTTTCTTTGAATTGTCCCTAGACTAACTCATTTAAAAAAAGTTTAGTCTTGTCCTAAGGAATAACATCCATAAAAACCATGGTCTGATATGCATAATTAAAAATATAGATATAAATAAACACATGGGCTTTTTAAATATTCGGTTGCGTACCCCCTAAAATTATCTCACATATCCATGGGGCAGTTCAAAGCAGATCTATAGCAGTGTTTCTCAAAGTGGAGTTCTTCGGCTGTGGGGTGGTTTTAAAATATGGTTGCTCCTGTGGACGGGCAGGGACTTTTCCCTTCCTTTGCATCTGGGAGGGCTGGTGACCACTTCAACCAATGGGGTGCAGTGGAAGTGACACTGCGTGACTTTCCCTGGAGCCCCAGAGCCTCAGGTAAGAAGCCCCTCTCAGAGAGACCATATAAAGGTGCTCTGGCCCCTGGCCGTGCCGACCCCAGCCTTCCAGCCCTCCTCGCCAAGGTGGCAAAATGTGGAACCACGTGACGCATCAGGACCCATCAGAATCATAAAATACAGAAGGATCCTGGCTGCCGGAAGTCCTGATGCACAAAACTGTGAGATATAAAAAAAAAAAATGTTGCCTTTTTAAACCGTTACATTTTGGCATCATTGGTTATGCCACAGTCAATAACTAAAACAGACTGACTGTATCAGAATCACCAATGGAGCTTGTCAAAACGTATATTCCTAGGCCTCAGGTGAGATTTAGGGAAACTGAAGTCATTGGGTAATGGGATCCAGGAATCTGAATTTTAACCTGTTAATAGCTTCCTGGGTGTCTCTGGTAGACACTAGATTTGAGAGAGGTTGCTTTAGAGCTACTGACCCATTCATTCATTATTCGGTCTACCATCATCTATTGACCATTATTCTGAGTCTGGCCATGTGCTGGGCACCAGGCGTGGTTATAACCCAGAGACCATGCCCCTGTCCCTGCCCTCAGGATGCCAAGGACCCAGACAAGCACATGATAGTTAAATACTAGTTGAAGGAGGAGACCCTGACTCTTCTTTCCTGTAGGAAGCTGAGGAACAAATCCCAGTTCAGAATTGCTATCATCAGTTCAAGACCTCCCAACTTAGTCCAAGACATTAGCAACTGGCCATGGCTGAGAAACTAGGTGAGAATTGAATTCACAGATATTTTGGGAAAAGCCGTCTCAGCAGCACCTTGGGGTCTTTGGAAGAGGTTGGAGGTGGCTGCCTGAGGATTTCTGTCACCTTTTCTTATAAGGCCTCTGTGGGCAAGGCAGAGAGTACCTCAGCACCATCCCAAATTTAGTTGCTCTTGAAAATGACATTCATGTGTATTTTTTCCCCTAAGTAGAAAGTGATGATAGATAGTTCATGAAAGAAAAGGGGAAAATATAAAAAAGTATTTCAAACAACAAACAAAACCTCCCTCAGGGGTCTAACCACAGTCTAGTAGAACGTTAAGAGGTCGCTTGAGTCGGGCACACCTGGGTTTGAATCCTGGCTTCATGTAACCTCTCCAGCCTTGCTTTTCTCATCTGCAATTACACTGCCCAGCTCACAAGGCTGTTGTGAGGATTAAGTAAGACTATATACACGTGTGTAGATCAAAAAATAATTTTTGCTAATAGCCTAGTATTTTTTTCTAGTCTGTTTCTTTTGTATATACCAGTATTCATTCATTATTGTTTATTGTATAGCATTTCCCCCTCGCCCCCCAGGCAGTCTTGATGTCCCCGTCCCAGTCAGAGGCAGGGCGATGCCCGGAAGAATCCTAGGCGAAGACGTGGTGGCGAAGGAGCAGAGGGGTGGGAGAGGACAGAGAGGCGCCTGAATCTGGAAGACGAGCCCCAGGGCTCCTCCGTGGCACACCCGTCTGCCTCAGGGTTTAGGCAAAAGCCAGAGCCCAGAGAGCCTGACAGCCTCCCTGCGGCTTCTCCATCTTGGTGTGTAGCTATGGCAACTGTTCTTTCAGATTTTCTGGGACAGTTCTACATGTCCTGCAGTCTTGTTGTAGTCTGTATAATGTTGTATATAAAATAGCAAAACGTGATTTCTATGCAACAGCAGCAAGGGCACTGTGTCTGATACTGTCGTACAGGAAGTGCCGTTCCATCTGTATTTCTGCCCTGGGGAGGAAATCGGTTTCCTTATTATCATGACACCCATCCAGATGTGGTTCCTTCTGCAACAAGGAGGAAGGTGGGCAGCTCCCTCCTTTGCCATGGACGAAACACAAAGTCTCAGATGGTCAAGCATCCAGGCTTTGGATTAAGACAGACCCAGGATGAACTCCCTGCTCTGCCAATTAATTATTAGCTGGGTAGAATATTTAACGTCTCCAAGGCCCTCTCTTCTCATTTTTAGATGGGGATGATAATATCTGTCTCATAGCATTATTGATAATTAAATGAAGTAATGTATGGAATGTGTCTACCAGAGTATCTGGCACGTAGCAGTATTCCAGTATTATGAAGACCTTCAATATTGGAGTGTTCGGAGCAGAGAGAAAAGCACTGTACCAGCAAGTAGACAAACAGCTGCCACAGCACAGAGATAAGAAATTGTCAGCAGGGCATGGCGGAGGCAGCGAGTCTCCTTAGCAATACCGTTTGGTAAGGGCTCAGAACTGAAAGCAAACAAACGCACAACTGGGGACTGAATAGTTCACAAGGGGCTGATGACAGCCCGACTCGAGGAAGCACATCGCAGCCCAGACCTAGGGGGTCACACGGAGAGGATCAGCCCGACCGAGACAACGCAAGAAGATGGGAAATACAGATGGGGCAAGAATGGAGATTATTTTCTAAACAGTATTTCTTAAATTATTTGTGGTGCAGGACCAGTTTTCAAAAAATTTGTGGCAGTTCTGTGCTTCTGTTTTTTAAAAGCCACAGTATAACTATTGTGGTGATGTCAAATTACAATCAATTTCTAAATGCTGACTTACAATTTCTGCACTTACCTTGTCAGGAAGCAGGGACAAGGAATAATGAACTCTGAGTGGCACTGGCTTAAGAGGTTTTGTTTGTTGATTTTGTTTTGTTTGTTTTTGTGTGCACTTTATATTATTGTTGCTGTTTAGTTTGCTAGTTGCTTAATTGAGCAGGAATGGGAAATTTAAATCAGAGTTTTCCTTCGTATGGTGTACAGCCCGTCATCCACGAACTTGCTTATATTGACTAAGAAATGCATGTGATCCTCATCCAACGGTGTGAGCTCAGACATTCCCACTCTGTCCTGGGGAATCCCGGAAGTGGCATAGGTGGTAGGGACGGTGTGGATGGAGAGGGCCCTGAATCTAGAAGTGGAGCCCCAGCGCTTTCCCCAGAACACCCTTCCCCCTCTAAGGTTTAGGCAAAACCCTATATATTATAATAATATTATCGTAAATAATAAGGTATCATAAATATGATAATACTGTTTCCCTCCAAATGGAAGAAATATAGATGAAATAACACTCCCTATATAAGCCTATTAATCCCTTTATCGTCTTCTTAAAGCCTTAACATGAATCTTTCAAGAAGTTTATTATAAATAATTTTTCAAATTACATGCACCTAGAATGGGGCGGCAGTCACCCATCTTCCCTTAACCGCTGTAAAATGTTGCTTTGCCACGATTTATTTCTGCTTGGTGCTGCTACATGTCCCGCTGTCCGGATGGCCTCAGCTTTGACCTCCAGCCCCCACCTCTCTCCAAGCGCCAACCTCAGGTCCCAACTGTCAACCGGATATTTTCATTTGGATCTCCTGCCACCCTTCAAATGCGGCATGCCTGAAATAAACTTCAATTCCACTGCCCCACCCCTTCCCCCGAAGAGATACAAGTTCCTCAATCCCCATATCTGCCGAAAGTTCTGTTACCTTACTATGATCAGTATGCTGGAGGGATATTTGACTCTCCGCTTCATCTTTTCTAGGTGAGCGAATGCCGGGTGTCCATCGTATTTCTCCTTCGCCTTCCTTCCTGGCGCCACAGGAACCAGACTGGGTTAAAGTCATTTCATACTCAGTCTGTTTGTTTCTTCTTCCTAAGGAGCTCCCCACCCCTCCCCACCCCATCACGCTGCCCTCCAAATCATTGTGTTTTCCAGATGACTCTATTTAAATTACACCGTTATGTTATTGATGCTCTGCTAGCAAAAGCCCGCACCGGCTCCACGCTCCCAGACAATAAGATCCAACCTCCTCAACAGGCTTCTGAGACCCTCTAGAACGTGGTTGTTCCTACCAACTCAGCCACATTTGCAGCTGCTTCCCAACATAAACTCTCCACTCCAACCCTCCTGTCCTTCTGGCCTCCCAACCTCTTCTCCCAGGAGAACCCCAAGTCCTGCCTTCCAGGTACCTCGTTCCCACCCATGCGTCAGGACTGGACGCACTCCCAGCGCCTCAGCCATCCACCTCTCCCAGCTCACCCCGTGCCCTTTCTCTTCGAACACTGGCAGATCTTGTCCACTTCACGTCTCATCACAACTCACATAGTTAACTCTGTTTCGCGTAAGATACTAATGCCCAGGAACTTCCCTTATATTCTTTGGTACTCAGCCCCCTCTGTCACTACTACCACCGCCACAAGGAACTGCGGTGTATGTATTCTACGCGTATGAAAACAAGCCAAAAAGCACCCAATGAATCAGGGTCAATCAAGAAAAGAAGACAGAGGGAGAGGAAGTCAAGGAAACGAAGTAGGGAAAGGAAGAGAAAATACTTCCCTTTTTTCTTTCGAACACCGGGGTATGCTGTTTGCTCTTGCTATTTCTCAGATTCATAGACTATTTGAACTGAAAGAATCTTGAAAATCACTGGGTCTAATGATATGATACTGACTGTGAAAAGTTGTTAGAAATTAGCAACAACATACCTGACCCAGGAAAGACATCAAAAAGGATAAATATCATTGACCACCAGGATGTCACTTGACCTCTGTTCTTCAGTTTCCTCATTTTCAAAGTGTGAATAATATAACACTTACCTGAAGAGCTAAATGAGGTGATATATGTAAAGTACTTGGCCAGTGCCTCAAACATGGCAAGTGCTTAATGGTTGTTAGAGCGAAGGACCCTGCCTGTTTTGTAGCACAGGCTTGTGCTTTGAAAAACATGTAAAGCAAAATTTCCCAAAGCCTGGTCACAACTATTTTTGGGTTGTGAGATCAATTTAATGGGATGTTGTCATGGTCTCAATGTTTGTGTCCCCCCAAAATTCTTATGTTGAAACCTAATCACCAGCATGATGGTATCAGAAGGTGGGGCTTTAGGGAGGTGATTGGGTCATGGGGGCTCCACCCTGGTGAATGAGATTAGTGCCCTCATAGAAGAGGCCCCAGAGAGCTGCCTTCCCCTTCCACCACGTGAGGACACGTAGCAGGCACCATCTATGAAAAACAGGCCCTCACCAAACACAGAATCTCTCAGCACCTTGATCTTGGACTTCCCAGCCTCCAGAACTGTGAGCAATAAGTTTCTGTCGTTTATGAGCTACCCAGGCTAAGATAGATTGTTATCTGATAGTCTGTTAGCCTGAACAGACTAAGACAGATGTTATAAGCATATCCACATTGTACTTACTTTTATTTCTATTTTGGATCAATGTATAAAATGTATTTCTGTGAGTCACAGTCAAACAAGTTTGAAAGCCATTGGATTAAAGTCCTCCACAAATAAAAATGGAATGGCACACCAAAACCATATGTGGAGGGTTAGGTGCTACTTTAAGAATGATTTCCTCTTCCGTTTTCTCTGGACCTTAGTTTTCCACTGATGCCACCATCTTGCTAATGTTGTCTGACTTTTTCTTGTATCTGATCATAACATAGCCCACTGCTGCCACACTAATTCATATAGAGAAAATTCCCTCCCAGGGTGGCCTAAATTCTCTGTGCCTGTGGTCAGGTCCAGTGTGCGTTTTTCTCCAACAGAACACTTGGAAACCTCGAGGAAAGAGGAAAGCTGATTTTGAATACTCCTTCAGCTGGCAACTTTGTCTTGCATTTTGCAGTGATTCTGTCACCCACATTGTAGCAGAGAACAACTCGGGCACAGACGTTCTGGAGTGGCTTCAGGTACAGAAAATAAAAGCCAGCTCACAGCTGGAAGTCCTCGATGTCTCCTGGCTGATCGAATGCATGAGAGCAGGGAAACCGGTGGAGATGACAGGAAAACACCAGCTTGTTGTAAGTGTTGTGGCTGTTATTGTCATTGCCCATTGACTGATGGTTAAGAATATGTGCTTAGAATCAGCAGACCTGGGTTAAAGCCCAGGTTCTCTGCTTACTTCCTGTGTGATCTTGGGCAAGTCACTTAGCTTTGCTGAGCTTCAGATTCCTCCTCTATGATATAAGATAACAATAATGCTGACCTCATAAAGTGGTCATGAGGACGAGAATAACATTCATGTAAAGCACTTCACACAATATGTGATATATAGTAGGCACTGAATAAATGGTAGCTATTTTTATGAATGTGTTTATGCACAAATATTCCAAAATATTTAAGCCTTGATGTTCTGGTAGCCAGAAAAGCAGAGGGTACCTAGTTTCTACTTTTTTTCTTATAATGATCATTCAGAATGAAACAAAATATATACGTATAAAGTTAAGCCCTCAATTCCAAATCTTTGACCAATAATGCTAGAGTCTTCAGGAAAAGGGCCTGGGCCATAACTATATAAGTTCACAGAAAAGAAAAATTATATTTAATTTGGTGGTTCTTTTTCATGTTTTTTCTTGATTTCAAAATAATAAATGTTAATATTAGAAAATTCAATTATTAGAGATGCGTATAACATAAAATTTAAGTCTCCTATAATTTTATCCTCCTTCCAGAGACAACTGCTTCCAATTTTTTTCTTCATGCATACCTGTTATTATTGCCATTAATTGTTATTTAAAATGGATGCTTCTGCATTTGTTCAGGCAAGGAGCGACTATTCAGCTAGCCCCAACCCAGGCCCCCAGATGACTCCACCGCTTGCTGTGCCAAAGATCTCCCAGTACGCGTGTCAGAGAAGAACCACTTTAAACAACTGTAACCACGTATTCACGGTAATGGCACTTTACATCAATGCCCATGCAGCTACTTTCCATGGACCTGCAAATTAAATTATGAATTTTTCTGAAAATCTGGGAAAATTTCCCCCCTACCTGCCCATTGCCCTAGCCTGATCTCTGTTTCTCCTTTCTGTTAAGAATAGGTCTCCTTCTTTCCTGGAAATGGACAAATACGTTTGGGCTATACTCTTTAGAGATGGTAGAGTACTATTTATGGAGAGCTGTCATTAATGGGCACTATACTTGTCAAAGGCCAATATTCTGAAAAAACAAATGCTGTAATTAGTCTAAAACATAGCAAGAGCAAATTACATAGCAATAGCAATAATGCATCAGCAGCCTTTTCTGGGAAACCAAAAGATTGAGCAGACCCTTCTGATATTAACCAGCTTGGACAAGTCAGTTCCTCTCTGTGAGCCTCCGTTTTTTTATCCACTCAGTAAGAAATTCCACAGATCTTCTCTAAAGCTCCACCTCACCCTGAAATTTGGGAACTGCATTTCGAATGGCCCTAAGGGCTCACGACTGATTGGCACCTAACCTAGAGTCAGTGGTCAGCCGGAGATGACATGCAGTAGTACGCCAAAGACAAAGCTTCTCATTTCCAGACTTCCAGCCTCACGTGTGCGAGGAAGATCAGGAATTTGCAGCTACTGGGCACACTGAGCATGAGATCGCGCAGTTGCTGCTGCTTCCTCCTCTGCTGGAAATGCAAACACACCCTACCGTAAATAACCCTGCCTGGGTCTGTGTGCTCTGTGCTGGCACTCATTCATTCAAAAAGCCCACGTTAAGCGCTGGCTGTGTTTTATGTACATGCTAAGAAATAGGGACACCCAGTGATCAAGGCAGAACCCCGGCCGCAGGCTAGTGGGGCAGACGGCAAAGAGGGAAGGATCACATGGAGTCATGACTAGCAGGAAGCAGTGAGCACCAGATCATTTTTTGGTTAAGTCACTCCTGAATATCTAACTGCAGTCAACTCCAAGCTTCCTTATAATGCACTCTGGTGCCTATCTTTTCAATTCAACTCCACTCGGTGCTACAAGGGAGGAGTGCGAAGGTACGGGGGACCCAATCTCGACCTTTGAGGAAACAGTCAAGCAGTTTTCCAATATTTAAAGGAGAGCAAGAGGCGTTTGCAGGTGACCGCTGGCTCAGCAGATCGGAAACAGAACTTTTGCTTATCTGGTTTTATCCTTCAGGATGCCTTTGAGATACTGGCGGAAAATTATGAGTTTAGAGAAAATGAAGGCTGCGCTGTGACGTTTATGAGAGCAGCTTCCGTATTGAAATCTCTACCATTCACAATCATCACGATGAGGGACACGGACGGAATTCCCTGCCTGGGGGACAAGGTGAAGTGCATCATAGAGGTAAGGGCGAGGTGGGATTTGACCCACTTCCCAATAAGTAGGGGCGGGGGCAGCTAACAGATTTTCTCGTCACCTCTCTCTGTCTCTCTCTCCTGTCTCTGTCTCTGTCTCTATATGTGTGTGTGTGTGTGTATCTATCTACCGAGACATGTGTATTAATAGATATATGTAGAGGTAGATATACAAAGATAAATGCATGTTATGTATAACCCATACCCCAATATTATCACAGCTGGAGCTACATGGGGCCGGGTAGTGGAGACGGAAGAACTCTCCCATATTGTTATTAACACAGTGAAAGACTCAAGTGACCAAAAAGCTTGACAGCGGGGCATGGTCTGGTTTCAAATGCAGGCTGCATGGAGGAGCGCAGTTTCACTCAGGGGACGTCACCTCCAGCACAGTGGTGGGGGTGACATGCAATAGAGCTGATTCTGCCTCTCCACTTCTGTGTTTATTTATTGACCAATGTTTAAGGATTCCCCAGCAAGGCATGCTGGTCATGTGGTAGCAAGTGTCAGTACAGTCAAGCGCAAGGAATATTACTCAAGGAAAATAATCCCAGCTCCGCTTGGAAGGGGGTGGCTCTGAGCTAGACATCACAGGGCTTGAACGTGGATTGGCTTTTCAGCGGGTTCAAAATAACCTGCTCAATTGAAAAGTTCTCTCATTTCAGGAAGTTCATATACATTGAGGAGAAAACTATCACAAATATTTGGACATATATTTTTCAGTGAATATTTTGGTTTGGGATTCTGTAGATTTGGACCCTAATCATTCTGATCTTTGTTCCTGAGGATTATAAAGGGGTCTTTGGATATATGATGAGCTAGGATTTTCAGGATTACAGGGAAATGTCTTGCTTTCTCCAGATCAGCTAGGGAAACATCCTGCATGCACGGGTGCACATTTCATGAGAAATCAAGCTGCTAGATCGGGGAATTAGAGAGTCTCGGACAGTGATTGTCCAGCATCACTAATTTAAAATATTTTTCAACTGTCCATGTAGGAAATTATTGAAGATGGAGAAAGTTCGGAAGTTAAAGCTGTGTTAAATGATGAACGATACAAATCCTTCAAAGTAAGTGATTTTATGTATATTTATTTAAAAATGTTTTTTGAGTTAATCTTATTTCTTACTCTAGTTGGTTGTATTAGTCAGCTTGGGCTGCCATGACAAAATACCATAGACTGGGTGGCTCAAACAATGGAAGTTTATTTTATCACAGTTCTAGAGACTGAAAGTTCTAAATCAAGGCACCAGTGTGGTTAGTGTCTGGTGAGGGCTCCTTTCTGGCTTGCAGATGGCTGCCCTTTTGTTGTGTCCTCGCATGGTGGAGAGAGAGAGAGAGAAAGCCATCTCTCTGGTGTCCCTTCTTATAAGGACACAAATCCCATCTTGATAGCCCCACCCTCATGACTTCATCTAAACCTAATTACCTCCCAAAGGCCCCATCTTAAATACCACCACGCTGGGGGTTAGGGCTTCAACACATGAATTTGGCCCAGGGGTGGCACAATTTAGTCCATAGCAGTGGTCGAGGAACAAAATGCCTAAGTAAATATAGGTGCCCCAGCTTATTGCCATGCTATGGTAACATACAAATCATTAACACCTTACCTTCCAAGAGGCTGTCATGCATGGGTACAAATATCATGGGGACACGAGGACCATGGCAACAGGGCAAACCTGCTCTTAAAAAGCAAACCTGTCTCTGGAAAGTTCCTCACTGCATCCTCATTTACTTGAAAGCAGAGTTTGTTATCTCCTAATTTTCCCTACCTTAGGGCTGCAGGTAGAAGGGACTTCTGCCCGTTTCTTCAGTGCAGAAGTGATGCCCAGGCCCTAAGCGTGGCCGTGAGCAGGAGCCCAGCTTAGAGTGTAAACAGACCAGGGTTTAAGGTTGGGCTCTCCCACTTAGCAGCTGTGAGATGGTGGAAAAACTATATGACTGACATGAGCATCCCTCTTCAAAATGTGAGGGTAGGTGTGCAGGGCGTGACTGTGTGCAGGAGACTCTTGGCAAAGGGAGAGCCCCACTGGGATAACTTACCGTGCATGGACAGCACAGAGAATTGTCGATTATACCTAAGCCCTACACAGTTGCCAGAACCTTCCCCTTACTTCTGTTTCATCCCATAATACCGCATGGCATGGAAGGACTCACCTGAAACAAAAGGGCCTCTAAAATATTACCAACACCCATCTGCTTGTCTTATTGAGGAAAAACTGGGTTGGAGATTTGCTTATACTTTTTCTTATTGCCTGAGATCTTGAAATGATCATGACTTGGTTGTCATGGTGATTATTTTAGAGACTGATGGCATGCCTTTCCCTCCATTTTAGCTCTTTACTTCTGTATTTGGAGTAGGGTTGAAGACCTCTGAGAAATGGTTCAGGATGGGCTTCAGAACTCTGAGTAAAATAAGGTCGGATAAAAGCCTGACATTTACACGAATGCAGCGAGCAGGTAAACTGTGTCTCCTAAAAGTCATTTTTGTTATAGGTCACTCAGACTGTGGTAGAGACCTAAGTCAGATACACTGCGACTCCAGTCTGGGGGTGCTGGGATAATTTTTTGGCACCTGTTGATGCTTGAATCCAAATCCTGGCTCCAGCACTTTCTGTTTATGTGATCTTGAGCCAGTTAGTTAAGATCTTTGAACTTTAGTTACCCCGTCTATAAAAGGAAGATAACATTGACACTTAGCTGGGGAATAAATCAGATGACGCGGGCAAAGCCCTTAGCTCATGTCTGGCACAGAGCAAAAGCACTCTTCATGGTGGCTGTTGTCGCTCCTTTACCCAGATGTCAAGCCAGGTTGCACTGCTGCTCTGGTTCTCCCTGACTCTTCTCCACATTGGGTCCTGGCTGTGTCCCTGGGTAAGAGTTGTTGGCAAAGGAGTCAAGGACAGAGGGACACATTGGTGTGGAGTTTCGGGGGGAGTCAAGAACACTTGAACAAACTAGAGTCATTGCCTGGCACAAATGTGAATGTGCTTTAGAAACCAGAGAGCACCAGGAAAATAGAAGGAAAATGGTGGAAGTCTAGGGTTGATCTACCCAACTAGGACGCCTTAGCCTGAGAAGAGAAGACTGTGGTGAGATGTGAGAGCTGCCATCTCCCATCTGAAAGCCTGGCAGGGCCTCCCAGAGGTTGAAAGTGCCTTGGTCACTTCCATTTATGGAGGGTCCCAGTAAATTTTTGGAAAATGAAGAAATGTTAATATAGGGTCAAAAAAATGTGTGTTTTAAACGCTTACTTTTAACATACAATAGGAATACGATACAACTGTGATTCAAAAGGGGGCCACAATCACAGTCCCCAGCACTGTGGCTTCTGGAGTTATGGAGAGTGATGACGTCCTCAAAATTTGTATTGATGTGAAAGTAAGGGAATCTTCTACCAGAGAGGACCAGGAAAAGAAAAGAAAGTAAATGGTTACCTTCTATTGAAATAATGATTAAAAAAAGAAAAAAACAAAGCAATGGTAGAGGAAGCAAATCAAATCTTGGTGGATCCTATCAATGCTATCATAGAAGACCCCTACTCATCTTTTAAAAAGTTGCTAATCTCTGAAAGATTGCTAAGAAGCTTTATACGACACCAAATAAGAAATAGGAGAAGATCCAGTGTTTATATTCTGGGCTCCTGAAAGTGCACATTTGATAAGCACCATTTATGCCAGTTCTAGAGAGGCCATTAAAAAGAAATTTCCATAAGTATTAGACATAAGTAGCAAGCGAATGGTTTGGAATGATAGTAAAGACTCTCAATGCTTATGGAGACATTGGAGGGCTATGCAGTGTTTCGCAGAGATGAAACGCTTATCAAATGATGTCAAGGGCTCTTGGGATCTAAGGAGCTTCCCTAGCTTTGTAAACTGGCTTCTTCCTCTTCCCATTGGGCTCTTCCAACCCAGTGAATGAAGCAGCCGCTATTTATTGAATCAATCAGTGATTGCCATCAGCCCGCTTAATGCTATTAGTTCTGTGTAGAAATCCAGAAGTTCCCTCCCATCATTTCATACTTAGAACCCAAAAATAAATGGTTTATATGCATCCTTTGGAGCAGCACTACAGTGAATGGAATTGCCAATGGTAGTAGCTTACAATACTATAAAAAATAAACTAATTGAACACGTTGAAAGCATGTTTTTTGTTGAAAGTGTGATTCACCACTCAGGTGGAAAACCTGATTCAGTTTTACTTATAAGCTCACTGGACTGCAGTTCCCTGAGGCTTGAGCATTTGCAGGCCACATTTGCCTTGAAAAGCTCATTTCTGAAATACAGCAGCACATATTTACCATTATGCAGTGTGATATGTTGCTCGTAATAAGTTAACTGCCCTGCCATGCCAAAAAGGAAAGCTGATTAAATTGCTTTCATGGATGTCAACAAATTATCATAGCACTTCCATGTCCTTCCTGATATCGGCACATGTTCTTAGAGAAATAGTTGCTAACTATGACTTTCGGATCGTGTACGTTGCTCAATAAGCACAGGTGTTTGTTGATGGCAATTTCTGTGTCACAGCCTAATAGAGCATTGCTTTTTAGATCAAACTCCGCCCACCCCCATGACCATGTTGCAAAATTTTTTTAAATGTGGCTTTTTACAAAAAAAAAGAAAAAAGGAGAGAGAAAGTATCAGTATTGATATGAAAAAAGTAGCGTTCCACAAGCAGTGTGGTTAGGGATATCAGTATGAACATTATCTTGCTCCCGCCAATGCGTTTCTGCGAGGGCCCCCATCTAGAGATGACAGGGGCTGGCCCCCATCTAGAGATGACAGGGGGTGGTCCCCATCTAGAGATAACACGGCAAGTTTGAATTTCAGAACTTTGTGAACAGGATGTTTGAGCCAAATGGCCTCCCTGCTGCCTCCCTCCTGCAACTCTGGGGTGGGAAACAAGGACCAATAGGTTTACTCTGCGTCATTTCAGAGGGCCAGTAGCGGGTAAAAATGCAAGGAAGTAGACTTAAGCTGATCAACAGAAAGAACAACTCCAATAGTTACAGTTAGGAAACAGGTTGCCTTTGGAGGTATCTGAGTTCCCTATTATCAGATTCTAGCAGAGTTTAAATGGCCCCCCTCTTGGGGACACTAAATAGGAAAGCAGTGCCTTGTACTGAAGCTGAATTGATGTCCCTCCAACACTATGAATGTCGCTGTCCGGGTCCTCTCCCCGCCAATACTTCACCCCAATCCTTGGAAATAAGCCTCCCTTCTCCTTTGCCGCCCCCATACCTCCTTCCACCTGCCTCTATGAGAATAACCAGGTCATCAGCTCTTCATCATGATGACTCTGAACTTTCCTGAATTCATGGCAGCCAGGCAAAGAAGCAATAAGCCAAACCACCTAGAACATTCTTGCTTCAGGTACGGATCTATCCTCTTCCTATTCTTGACTTTAATTTTTAAATTGATCTATCACCTTCCAACCGTGTATCTTCCCATCTCAAATCTCTTTATGCATTATCTTTTTAAAAATAGCAGGGCACAGCTTATTGTCAAGAAGGCTGGTTCTTCAATAGGAGGTCAGATCTGAACAGTTTGGATTCCAGAGGGATAGGAGATAATGTCTCTTTCTTAGGAACTTGCAAGCCTCTCCTTAGAAAGCGGAGAGCCATTGTCACCATGCAAAATGCACGACCAAAGGAACCACATGGATTACTCTTGTCTCTATGGAAACAGAGTTTGGCGTTGGTGCCTGTGGCCTTGTTAGCTCTGTTTGGGGGCAGAATCCCCTCCCACTGAGGGCTGGTCGTTTCATACACGTGTCACCCTCTCCACTGACCTGTCAAATGGCCTCTCAGGATTCCACTATTATGAAGACCTTGTCAGCTGTGTGACCAGGGCAGAAGCAGAGGCTGTCAGCGTGCTGGTTAAAGAGGCCGTCTGGGCATTTCTTCCGGATGCCTTTGTCACCATGACAGGAGGGTTCCGGAGGTAAATAACTCGGGCTGTTTTGCCTCCCCTGCTCTAACACCTTCAGTGGCTCCCCACTGCGGACTGGCTTCTGAAATGGCACAAAAGGCCTTTCGTGATCTGATGCCAGCTTCTGTCTGCAGCTTTGTCTCCTGCCCCTCGTGTTCCATTTCGGCAACCCCAAATGGCTTGTCATTCCCTGCACATGCAGAGCTATTTCTTGCCTTCTTTGCTCAGTCAGACTTTTCTGCTTGGACTACTGTCCCTCAAATTGTCACCTGGCTGATTCCTCCTCATCCTTTAACACAATTTAGATGCCACCTCCTCTGGAAAGCCTTCCTTGGCTCCCTCCTCCTCCATGCTGGGTTAGGGACCCCTCTTCAGTGCTCCCTGGACATCTGCCAAGCCTTTTTTGCACAGAGTTACAGTGATCTGTTCCTATGTGTGCTTTGCCCACTAAGCTTTTAGAGCTTAGTTCTCAGCAAAACCAGTGCATGGTACCTGGCACAAAGTAGGTGCTCAAGAAATCTTGGTCGACTCAATGAATGAATGAATGAGTGAATTCTTCACAGAATGTGTGCAGTTGTTGGATATTAAGGCTTCCGTTTCAGAAAGGGATTCCTTCCCTCTCACGCCTCCCTCCGCCTATCCCCCTGGCCCTCTTACCTAGCTCTCGGCCATTCGGACAAGCTAGGTTTGGGGCAAGGGAGAAAAAGGGGGAAGATTGAATCTAAGAAAATGCCCTTAATCTATGAGATAATTCCAAGAGTGCTACTTTGTATTATGTGAACGCAATTCTTGGTTTGCTTATTGTCATGTCTGTCTCCCTGTGTGTGTGTATGTCTGTATGTCTCTGTGTCTATGCATAGAGGTATGTGTGAGTGTGTAGAAGAAATAATCTTTTGTTATTTTTTGCCCACACATACATAATCATATACATACTATAGGACTTTTTTCTGTGCCATAAATTTGTTTTGCAAGGAATAGAGTTGTGTAACTAAGGATATTTTGTTCAGAAAAATGTCATGAGCATTTTGTGTTGCAAACTTTAAACATAGGGCGTAGAAACAAAGGTCATTTTTTAAAACTGAGGGCTAAAAATCTAATTGATTTCCATTTTATACTATTTTTTAAAATTAGGGGAAAGAAGATTGGGCATGATGTCGATTTTTTAATTACCAGCCCAGGATCCACAGAGGACGAAGAGCAACAACTTTTACATAAAGTGATGAACTTATGGGAAAAGAAGGTAAGAAGAAAGATCAAAAATAGATGCTTGCACACTCAAACAATACATTAACACTGTTGAATTTTACACATTATTTACCTCGTAATTGTGTGATAACCATCTAATCAATTCTCAGTTATTTGCAATGACTTATACAAAGCCATATGAGGCTTACCCTGCTTTGGGTCCTAGAGTCCATGCTGTGGATATGGACTGTAGCTTGTTTATTTACACTTACCCTATTACCATTTGTGTTTGGCATGCAGAGGCATTAAAGTACCCAAACAAAATGAAGAGCATGCACTGTGGAGACCTGGGAAGTGTGTGCCGGGAAAGCCACAGGCTTGGGTGAGGGGGCAGAACTGCAAAGGCTGGGATAAAATTGTCTGAGAGATGTCACTGGTGCCTTGAGTTCCGTGCTGGTCAATGACCAACTTAACTTAATGCTGAGATAGGAAGAAGGAAACTAATGAGGGCGTCTGAGCCCAGCAGGGGTCACGGCTCAGAAGCCCCCACCCATTGAGGAGATCAGACTTGCGACAGGCCAGCCTACTACTGCCCAGTGGAGGAAGCTAAGCTAAACTGTGCTACCACCGTGGACACGGGCACATGCAGGGCCCTGATTCCTGTCCAGCTCTAGAGAGAGCCCCACTTCCCAGACAGACCAGAGGGCCCCATCCTACGGACCCGTAGACCCAGGTGGGCTGAGGAGATGGGGCTGGTGTTCCTCTGGCACCGCTTCATCCTTCCTGAGTGGTTAGCATCTGAGGGTGAACGTAATAGGCCAAGCCAGGAGAAGGCAGG
Source organism: Indri indri (assembly GCA_004363605.1). Lineage (NCBI taxonomy): Eukaryota > Metazoa > Chordata > Mammalia > Primates > Indriidae > Indri > Indri indri. Next base: position 123 of record RJWJ010026687.1, on the reverse strand, counting down.
ACGAGGAAGAGTCAGCAAACCGTTCCCACTGCTCTGCTCAAGTGGGAATGACGAAAGAGTCTCATTGATAGGCAAAGGAGCACAACCCATGGACCCTGCCAGCCAACGCCTGGGTGGAGAGTG